>BQNB010009658.1:0-60000 GCA_026074375.1 Tanacetum coccineum
GTTGATAAACTTTTTGAACCATTACTCAGTCTTGAAACACCAAATTTACTTTAAAAATAGATATATTGATGGTAGAAAATCAACCTCTGACATACCATCAGTATGGTTACCCCATATTTGAAAACCGATTTCAGTAACAAGAGAAGAATTCCCTAATACTCAAAATAATAATGAAAAATTAGAAAAAACCAAAAAAATGATACGATCTCTAAGTTTAAGAATATGAGCGAAATACCAAAAGACGATCTAGAACTACCGTTACGAATTATTAGTGCTGACATATCAGTCTATCAATTACAATATATTAACCCAAATCATTATAATAAAGAAGAACTTGAACGATTATATATAGCTATAACTAATAAAATTAATAGCAATGATAATAAAAGACTCAATTATTACAATAATATAAATAGAAAAAGATTTCAAAAGAAAATATGGGAACGAAAAATCTATATAGATTTACAAGAAAACAAAACAATTTACGATTCTTCAAAAGGATAATATATATTTTTCAAATGGATTATATTTTAGAAACCCTTTCAAATCCACAAATAAAAATAGAAGGTAATAAATATGTCACATCATCTAAACTATTTTTACCATTTAAATAAACAATATTTAAAAAACCTCAAAACTTATAAAACAGAACATTTACGGTATGAGCATTCTAGAGAACGATGATACAAAATGTGCTATTGGTGAAAAAATAAATATATTAAATTCAACACTTAACAATATAATCGAAATATTAAGTTTTTTGATACTCAGACAACTACCTAACATATCAACAACGATACAAGAAAAGTTAAACGATATACAAACGTTTTTAAATAAAAAGACGGAAGTACTAACAACGTTTTTTGAAACTCCTGAGTATAATCAACATATGCCAAACTTACCTGAACACTTGTCAAATGTAAATGAGACAAAAGAACCAGATAAAATGTCATTATTACTAAAATAAAAGAAGCACTGTCAAATAAACCATCTCTTAAATTTGTCCCCCCACTACAACTAACATAATGGAAAATATTGAGGAACAATTTGAAACTCTAACTAAATTAATGGCATCATTAGATATACCATCTGAAGCAAACAACGTAGATGTAGATGTTGTTTTAAACTATAGTTCAGATGAAAATCCATACGAAAACCCTTTTGAAAATCCATATGAAAATTCTTACACAAAATATAATTTTGCACAAAAACGTAAAAAGTCATACGTAGATGAAGATCTACAAAGACAATTTGATTATAAACCTCCAACACCAACCAAAAGATTTTTGTACCAATAAGGAATGGTTAAAAATAAGAAGAATAAATAGAGGAGAAAGTACCCCCTTAATATATACCAAAATACCAATTACTAGAACGATAATGATATCTTAAATATTGATTGTGAAACAAACATAGATGAAAGAATTCAAGATTAGAGTAATAGATTGAGTGCTCAAATACAATTAACTAGATAATTAAGGGCATTACAACCAAAAGATCTATTAAACATTATAATTCATAAAACATTAGGAAATGTTTATAGATTCATAGAATCTATAGACGAATTAGAATTGGCAAGAATAGCGACAACTGACGCCCTGACAACTTTTAAAAACATCATATAACATGTATAGTACAAGAATTCATGAGGTCGAAGCCTCAAACGAAGCTTTTAGAGAACACGCATATTGGAGAAAATGTGTAATATGTGTTAATAAGATTTGTTCATATGTGAATTTTCTGATCAATATTATAAACTAGATTCCACAAGACAAAAAGCGGCTTAGATATGTTTTTAATAAACTTCTTAAGTATGTATCAACAAAATTAAAAGATATGTATACTGCATTATTACAAGATGGAAGTAGAATACGAGATACTTTAGGAGCGCGAATTACAATGGTAAAAGATTGGATGAGAATTGTTTACAAGAAACAAATAAAAAGAAGCATAAGTCAAACTTGTGAAAGACAGTCTGACAAAGTTAGTAACTATGAATGTTCTCATAAAACATATAAAAGACGAAAGAAAATATAGAAAATAAAAATATACAACCCAAAATATAAACAATTTTACAAGAAAAACTCTTGACAAAACTACTTCAGAAACCGGAGACAACATCGTCAAAAGTATAATAACCAAGACAATTCAAAATATTATCCGTCTAAAAAGAAAAATTGTAAATGTAAGTTATGTCATGAAGTAGGCCATTATGCAAATAATTGTCCAAAGAAAGGAGAAAAGAAATAGAAATATGTATTAAAAGTAGCGTACAATTTAGGGTATGAACCTCTTGAAGATTCAGATATCGATTCCGATATTGAGGTATATGCATACACAAACTCTAGTAATTATTCTAGTGACACATCGTCTAACCATGAGTAAAAACAAGAAAACCAAGGATAACCCCAATGAAACATTTATTGTAGTCGCAATTGAGAATAAGAAGATAATTGCATATGAAGATACTTGAGCAACATTACGTTTTGGGAAATGAAATATACTAAAAAAATGGGAAAACTAGTAAAACTATAAAAAAAATAGTTGTAGCAGACAAATCTGTACATGAATTATGGTACGTAAGTAGAATGGTCTCAATGTACATAAACAACGTAGAATTTATTGTACCAACTATATACATGCACGATTCGGGGTTAGATTTCATCACTGGAAATAATTTCTTGAATTTATACCAGCCTTTTATACAAACTGATAAATATGTTATCATAAAACATATGAAAACTGGAAAATCAGTATTAACACCTATAGTTACTCAAACGGAATATATTTGAATGTTAGCACAAAACATAAAGTTTCAAATAGAAATACTATTAGCAATGAAAAAGAACATATTGAGGAAGCTTTAAAAGAAGTATGCAGTGAGAACTCGCTAGATAATATAAACACTAATAACCAATTGGTTTTAATAAAATTAAAAGATCCATTAGCAAAAATTAATATACCCAATAGAATACCTTGTAGTATTAAAGACGTCCAAGAATTTAAAGAAGAATGTCGACAATTAATAAAAAAAGAATAATAAGAGAGAGTTTAAGTCCTTATTCAGCACTGGCATTTCACGTTGAAAATATAAATGAAATTAAAAAAGGAAAGAGACGAATGATTATAATTTATAAAAAAATGAATGAAGCTACAATAGGATATTCTTATAAGCTACCTAAAAAGGATTATATATTAGAAAAATTAAAAGAAAATATACACTTTAGCTTATTGGATACTAAGTATGGATATTGGCAATTAAGACTTGATGAGGATACTAAGCCACTAACATCATTTTCATGTCCTCCACAAAAACATTATGAATGGAATGTTTTACCTTTTTGTTTAAAACAAGCACCATCAATTTATCAACGTTTTATAAATAATAATTTACAAGGGCTAGAAAATATTTGTTTTGCGCACATTGATGATATCATTATTTTTACAAGAGGAGACAAACAAGAACACATCAAAGCAGTGTCAGTTGTTTTATGGAGAATAAAAGAAAAAGGTATGGTTTTATTGCAAAAGAAGTCTAAATTACTCCAAATCGAAATGGAATATTTAGGACTACAAGTCGCTAAAATGGAACTATATCTTTAATAAATATTACACAATAAAAATTGAAACTTTTCCCTAATAAGTTAGAAAACCGAACAAAATTCAAAGATTTTATAGATGTCTAACTATATTGCTGAAGAAGGATTTTTAAAGAATTTAGCTAAAGAAAGAAAACTATTGCAGAAAAATATTTCTAAAAAAGTTCGTTGGAAATAGGCACCATCTAACACCCAACTGGTACAACATATTTAAACAACTATACAATTGTTACCTGAGTTATATAACCCAGAAACAAAGGATTTTTTTGATAGTTGCAACAAATACTTCAGATGATACTTGGGCAAAATGTCTAAAAGCCATCCAAAATGGAAAAGAACTATTGGGACTGGATATTGAAGGAAATCAAATTCCTCAGTCTCAAACATCATCAGAACTATCTCTGTTGAGCAATGAACAAAATTCTATTTTATAAATAGAAAAGTACAAAGCTAAATTATACAAATATATCTATGAAACATTCTCACAAGCTAAGCACAAATATAGTACTCATGAAAAAGAGGCACTTGCATGTTTACGACAGTGAAAAAAAATGGAAAACTGGTCTTTTACAAACAAGATCTGAATTACGAACAGATTCAAAGTATGTAACAGGTTTTTGGAGGTACAAGTTATAAGAGGACTATTGCATAGGTCGACTTATCCATTGGTAGCTACAATTACATCAATTCCGTCTATACATAAAATACATAAAAAAGCGACAATAATACCATAGCTAATACCCTCGCCAAAGAATGAAAGCAGTAATAAAACAAATTCAACACGAGTTACAACAAAAAATGGAACACCTTGACTCTTTAAGAAGACAAGTAGCCACTGCGAAAAGAGAGGAAAAAGAATTATCTGGTTCATTTCAATAAGTATCTCAGAGTAGTGAGTCATGATCAGAACTAATGAAAATACCAACTCAAGCATTAAAACAACCAAAACCCTCAACATCAACTTCAAAAACCCAAGAATCATCATCACCATCCCCTAGAATAAGTGAAGTCATGCAAATGGAAGAAGACGTTAAAGAAATACTTTAGAAAACAAGTTATGCTAAACAAAAATGGTACGTCATCTTCAATGGACCATACAAGGGTATCTTTTATGACTGGGCGATAGAAAGTTCCCATAGTAGGGAAAATTGTCTCCCATAAGAGCTACCCTGTAAAAGAAGCAACATAACGAGCCCTTATGGAATCATGCAAGACAGTTTCAACAGAATATGTACAAAAATCATAGTGGTTCGTCTCTTTTAATCAATATGTACATAGCCAAACAGCAAAATTAAATGCAACGAACAAGATGAAGAATATACTAACCACAAAAGAAAAAAAAGAAATGAAGAATCCAACAGCTAAAAAATTCCAAAGGTTTTGGGATAGCCTTATTTTTACAATGAAGTACACACGACTATGTTTTTCTACCCAAAAAGAAGAAGAACCGGACCCAAGGCATTGTTTCTTCCAGAAGCATCACCAATGGATATCTATGAATACTTTGTTCATGGGCTAATAGATACATTATATATCGACGTGAAAATCTTAGAGAGTTTCAAGAATTCCTACCAAATATATAAGGCGTCATCAAAGGTTACAACGATCTCTTTTCAAAGGGACAGGAGTTATATCTGAATATGCATTCTAGTTACCCAATATTAGACAAAGAACAAAAAATCTTAATGCCATTAATTATCGTGGCACAACTCGGAGTAATCAACAAGGACTGCCCAACTAGAGACGAAATAGAACATGTTACACCAATGGTGGATCATCTAGCAGTATCTCTCATAGGAGTATTCGCAATAACATCAGAGATAAGACTAGAACCATGACAAACAGAAAAAGTGAAAATCAATTACTACGCAAAAAAATTATTGATCTATTCACACTTTTCATAAAAAATTAGTGAAGCTCAGCTAAAGGTAGTAACAGGCTTTGAAGATCAATTCAAAATCCTTTCGAGACAGTTAACAAATCTGCCAGAAGATCTCAAATGACTATTATGTAGATATTTATCAAGAACTCCAAGACATCACTATGAACATTATTCAGAAGAACTAGTAAATCACTAATGATGAAAGATTAAAAAAAGAATCAATCAATTATTGGTATAATGAAGCTCTCCCTACTGCTTTTAAGTGACGTAATATAGATAAAAATAATGTAAGGCTTGTCGGCTATTTAGTCAACAATGTAAGGCATGTTAGCCACCTAGCTACTATAGGTTCCACAATTACATCTACTTTATGGTATTATAAATAGAGGCCTCGCCTCCTATGATGAAGTGTGTCATATTTGAAGAAAATCCCTGAGTTTGCAAATAACTCTTTATCTGTTGAAACTTTTGTTTCTGAATAGCCCATCATTATTGTTCACTATCTCAAATACTATCTTAATCACAATTCAAAATCATACAAAGCCCCCACTAATCAACTCAAGACCCCTACCATCATTCAAAATAATTTCTATAGAGAATTAATTACAAAATCTTTCGATCAGAACGTGTGCTAGTTAATCTAGGTATGAATAATTTAAGTATGATTATGATCACGGGTATTCGTCGGACCAGGATATAATTTCTATTCGTCAGAGTAGGAGATAATTATTATATCCTAGATTAACTAACATACATTCTGATCGAAACATTTTGTAATTAATTCTCTATAGAAATTGTAGGAACCCATTATACTTAATCCATATCACAACTTCAAATAACAAATAAGAAATTCTAGAGAGAGAAAGAGAGAGAAAATAAGGTGGAAGGAAACTTGAATAAATGAAGCAACCAACACCCTTTTCCACATAAAGAGAAGTGGTATTTATAGGCTTGACACATTAAGGTGACGCCTAGGGTTTCTCATGGGCCGGCTGGCTTCTGTTGGGCTTTTGGCCATAAACATGGACAATATTAGATTAAAGTCCAAGCCCGTAAACCCGACTATCCTATTACAAAGTTCCTATCACGTATACTGACACTAACCCCCATAGCGTTTTACCTTTAAAAAGAGCATAAAGATAACCAAAAATGGACCTTAAAATGCCCAAATATAGTTGTTTTGCTAATTGTATTGTGCAGGAACGGAATAAACTAAGAACCAAGGACGAAGGAAAAACAGTGCCAAAAAACGACAAACCGGACTCGGGAATGTGAAAAAAGACTGTGAAAGACAAAGCCAATTAGAAAGCCGAGTAAAGTCAATCAAAGTCAAAAATCAACAGAACAAGTCAACTGGTCAAAAGTCAAGTCAACCCAAGTCACCCCGAAGCCAAAAAAGTCAACAAGTCAGAAGTATATGTTGAGGGTTAAAAAAATTGCTATAACCCTAAACTTGTATTTAATGAAGAAAGTAGAAAAGAAAGACAATGGGGGAAATAACTGCCAGTAATGCCAAAGTTTTTAACTCTAAGGACACCATTTCTGTCAAAGTCACCTATGTGTTACTATCACGATAAGGTAGAGTCTTTTGCAATTAGACAAATAACTCTTGGGGACTTGTTTTGCCAAGTTCCCCAAAGTTATAACACCACATGGACCATGGATGCAATCAACCATATATCCCTCAAGGACCATTTGCCATTTCCACAACTACGTCCCTGTGTCACTTTCCTTTTTTCATTACTAGTTTTTCAGCCCCTTTTTTCCCCACCAAACAAAGTCAAGGGTTCACCTCAACCCTTTTACACTGTAACCCCAATTACACCATGGACAAACTTCCCCCCCTCCTCCTCTAAATACCCTATTCCCATTTGGCATCCACAATTCCCAATGCCTAGCAAACGGATATGATGATTGATTATTGATGAGAATTGAAGGGCCTAGTTGAAGATTAGTGAACTCTCACAACTCAAACAACGAAGCCAACTTAGAGACCTGGGACATCTATAAAAGTGAGAGATGTACAAGTTGTTAGTAGGTTAGTTTTTTTTTTTTCTGTTTTGTATATTTTTCGTATTTTTTTATGATTTTCTGTTTTAGCTTTTTAAAAATAATAAGCTTGAAATTCGTCTGTTACTGTGTTACATTCAGCTTGTTCTTTTGTGTTGTGTGTTCTATAACTTTCTGTTGTCAAGTTTCTTTGGTATTTGATTTCAAGTTTTAAGCTGATTTTACTGCATTAAGATTTTTTATGCTCATTTTGTGCTGTATTTTGTTAATTGATCATTAATTCAGTTCAAAAATTTGTTTTTAAGGCTTCATTTTCGCATTTAGTTATTTGTACTTCATTTTCAATGGGATTCGGTGTGGTCTGTGGTGAATTGGGGTTGAGGTTGGGGTGTTTTTTTTTCGGGTTCTGAGGTTGGTGACTGTGGTGACGCTGGGGGGGTGTGGATTTGGGAATGGTGGTACTTTGGGTTTTTGGTCGGGGTATAAGTGCTTTAGGTTAGGCTTAGTGTTGTGTTTTGGTGGTTTGATCAAAGTTTAGTTTCGGCTGTTAATATATTTGGTTTTTGTTGTAGGGGTGTTTGGTGTTGGAAATGGTTTGTTGTTTTAGGTGTTTTCTGTTATTAGGGGGGTTGTAATAATGCAGGTGCGTTTGTGTTTGGGTTGTGGTTTGGTTCGTGTGAAGTTGTATGGTTGCAATAATTTATTTTTTTCTTTTAAAATTAATTTCTAAAATTTTATTTTATTTTAATTGAATTTTTTTAAATACTTTTTTTTCTAAATGTCTACATTTAATAAATAATACTTAATAAATTTAATAAACTAAATTCTAAAACTAAAACATAAAAAAAAATGCTTATTAAGCACTCATTCAACAGACGTGGCTTGTAACTGAGACTACAAAGTTCACAGGTTCTAGCTTTTGATTTTAGAATTTAGCATTTTGATAGTTATTAATATTGATTATTCTTTTGAATTCTTCATGCTTAATCCTGTGGCATCTTAGCTTAGTTAGCTTATCAGTTGCAATTGTTTAAGCTGTCTTCTTCTAAACTTACATTTTTGATTTCATTATCTTTTTAATTTGTCATTAAGTAACTAATAGATAGTGAGAGAATGTGCTTATTTTGAAACATAAGCTTTAGATTTTAGTCTTAAAATAGTTTAAGTAGGTTATTGTAGAAGTAGATATAAGGTTTTAGCTGAATTAGTTTTTAAGTCAGTTCTTAAGTACAATAAAGTTGGGACAGTTAGACTTAAGGGGTGTTTGGGTTAACATGGAAAACGGGTCAAAATGGCCTTGTGCATGGGTTAGGGTCATTTAGCTAGTTTAAGCTTAAGTAATAAGCTTGTTTTAAGCTGTTTTTATAAGTTGTTAAGTTTGAAAAGTGTTTTTCAAAAGTTTTACAAAGCATCTTTGAAACTGTGGATTCTTAAGAACACCACAAGTGCTTATTTAGTTAAGCACTTGGTATTTTGATTGTTAGTTCAAAAAAGAGTGCTATTGGTGTGTTTTAATCAAGCTGACAAACACTTTTGGTCATTTGACTCTTTGGAGTCAAATTCACCAAGCCCTTTTAAGTAGCAGTTTCTAAAAAAGCAAAAGCCTTTTTCACTACAAAATCCAGCAGTTTTTTAAATTGATGTTTTAGATGTCAAAATTTCGTGCACAAGTTGTTTAGCTAGAGGACTTTAGCTGTTTTCACTTTTCTTTCTAATTTAAGCTTATTTGACAGCTTTTAAAAAGCTGTCAAATAAGCCACTTGAGTAAGCTTTAATCTCCCCTGGTGCAAAGGGGAGATTTTAAGCCCCTTTTTCTTAAAGCTTCCAGTGAGCTAAAACCAAATTTCTTGGCTTATCTTGAGAGCTTATAAGCTATTGTATAAGTCCCTTTAGTTTCAGCCTTTAGGAAGCTTATTAGATGGCTTATTTTTAAGCCTCAACTAGCACTTTGACTGTTTTTGCTCAATTAGTGTAGGATTGCTTATTTTTCATTTTTGGCTCTTACAGCTTATTTAGGTTTAGATTTTAAGTCCTTTAGTGCTTATTAGGCTAGTTTAGGAGTCTCTTAGCTTATTTTGCCTCTTTCCTAGCTTATTTGTCCAAAAAGTTAAGCCTTTTTGCCTTTTAGCTAAATTTTTAGTTTCTGTCTCATAAGTCTGTTTTCTAGCTTATTTAGCTTTAAGCTTTTAGCTTTTTATTGCTTATTTAAAGTAGTTTAGCTCCCTTTAGCTTATTTTAGTCCAAGTCCTAGCTTAAAACGACCATAAGGCCAAATGACTTAGCAAAAATTAGCTTAGTTCTCTTTAAGCAAAACTGTCACTTTTAAGCTTATTTTTAAGCTTATTAAGGGCTTATCACAAAAAGTTGTAGTTGACAAAGTTGTTAAGCCCCACGAGCTTAACAACTTTGCTTTTTGAAGTTTTCAAAAAAAAAAGGGGGAAAGACAAGAGGTCCGGGTGAGCAAGACTCGAACCCGGGACCTCTCGATACAGTCCCCCTTTATAACACACACCATACCACTGCGCCCTTGGGTCTTTTTCGTTAAAGACTCAAGGGCTTTGTTATTTATAGTGATTTTGGGCTTATAAGCTTATAAGCTGTATTAAGCTTATTTCGGGCTTATTTATAAGCCAAACTTTTGTTTCTTATTTTTCGTAGGACTGTCATAAGGTAAAGTATTTTTAGTAAATTTTTCAGAATTTTTCGAAATAGTTTAGTATTTTTTACAATTTAATTTAGTTAAAAGTTTTAAAAATTCATAAAAAATACAAAAATTATCAAAAAAATATTTTTCTTTTTTAGAAAATTTTATTTTGTCATATAGTTTGTAGGAAAAATTTAAAAATTTTCGTAGGGTCATTTTTACAACTTTTCATTTTTTAAAGAACGGTCCGGGTGCGGTTTTTTGTGTTGACTCGTTTTTGGGTCAAACGAACTCCGTTTTCGGTTCTTAGTTTTGTCATTACTTCGATTATTTGTTTTTTTCCCCTAGAGTAGTTTAGAAGCAAAAATTTCTTCGTAGGGTTAATTTTAAAGATTTTAGGTTTTTCCCCCTTTGTTCGGGATTCGTGCTCTCGTTTTCTAGTTTAATTTCGTAATTTTTAGGATTTTCTTAAACGTTTTTGTTTATTATTGTTTAACTTAACTTCCTGCACTCTCAAATCATTTCCCTCCTTCAAACTCAAATCTTCCGACTGTATCGATTCTCCAGTACAGCCTCGTTGGGGGGGAATTTTTTGATTTTAAAACCGACCCGGGAACACTCTATAACTTACTTCTCGGTTTTATTGATCTTGTTGATTTTTAGACTTATATATATTTTATATTTTATTATATATTATATATTTAGTGTAAAAATCACCAATCAATTTTTGGCGCCGTTGCCGGGGAGGCTGTGATACCGACTATCGTTACGTTTGACAAATTGTGTTTGAATTTGTGAATATTTTCTTCTACTTTTATAAAAATATAAAAAATACAAAAATATTTTTCATTTCTTTTAGTATAATTATCAGATAAAAACCAAAGAAAAACCAAAAATATAAAAACATTGTCCATAAAAAAGAAATAAAATTCACAAATTGGTAAAATACCAAAATATAATATTCTCAACTGAGGTATTATCATAATAACTTCCGGTGAACTTGTTGGTTCCCAACTCGAACAAAAGATTTAAAAACTTGCCATTTGTGTCTCTTACAACGTACGGCTCACCTTGAAAAGTTAAACAAACTATAAAGTGGGTATAAGGAGGGTTGTTCCGAGGAACTACGACCCGAAAGGAGAAATAAGCTTCGCGTTATTCCTACTCCTCCGCTCACCTGTGCGTTTATCTTTTTGAGAGCTACCGTGAAGTAAGTAGATTATTTGGTTTAAGTTGTCTTATCTCATTGTCCGGTAAAATACATTGTGAATAAATCATTGAAAAACCAAAAAAAAAAAATTAGTGTAAATTTTCTTTTTATATTTCTATTTTGTGCATGCTTTGCGCACTCAGTTCTCAACGACGTAGACGTCGCGACAACACAAGTCGCACATAACTTCTGTTGAATCATCACAATCTGGAAGAAACCTGATAATCTCCAATAGTTTCGTTGGTCTGATAATAGTACTATGGTTGCAATGCTCGATAGCACCCCAACGAGGGGTACGAGGATGCCTTAGTTATTCCGGAAATCTTCGCGAATAACTTTGAGATCAAAGCTTTGGTATTTCTGAATCTTGTCCAAAACAAGCAATTTTTTTGGATAATGTTAAAGAAGACCACATTCTTCACATCCGTTATTTCAAACAAGATCACTTCTACAATGAGGATTCCCGAAGTACCAAATACGTCGGGTTTTAAATTATGGCTTTTCCCAGTTTTTTCTCGAAGGGGCTAGCCAGGGGATTATGGCTGGGAAAATAGAACCCCCTCGGTCGATTGAAACATGGGATGATCTTGTTTCGAAATTTTGTCTAACAAATTCTCCCCTCCCTCTAAAAACGACAAATCTCATAAATGAAATCACGAGATTTCAGCAAAATTTTGATGAGACGTTTTATGAGGCTTGGGATCGTTTCAATGATCTTTTAAGGGGATGCCCTCATCATGGGTTTTCAGAATTGCATCAACTCGATACATTCTATAATGCCCTAAACTCAATGATCAAGATTCATTAAAAACTTGCTGCCGGTGTAACTTCTCTAGACAAAATTGCTCTGAGATTGTTTTAAAAAGAGCGAGAGCAAGACAAGTCTAAAGTACGTAATGTCAAGAAAACAAAAGTGGTTGTAGCTAAAAATGTGTAAGTACAAGCTCTTCCACCCAGCGTCTCATATGATGTTGCTGAAAACTCAAAAGACATGGTTCGGGCATTAATCTCGACAGAACAAGAACCAATCCCCCAGCTTCCGCCCGTAAAAGCGGTTGTTGAACAAAGTTGTGTTACTTGTGGGTGAGGTAATTCTTTCAAATGTCCAGCCACTAACAGCAACATTTGTACAAGACAATTTCCATGAGTATGTGTTCCCAGGCCGCTGCGGCCAATTTCAACCAAGCTAATTCTGGTTATCGGACTCGATGGTCTCATATCAAATTCGGACCTCCTTGGTTTTCTCCATTCAGAATCCTCCATGCAATAGTCAAAACAATTTCAATAGTAGGAAATAACTTCAATCAAAACAGAGGAAACAATTTCAACCCAAGGTCGATTTATCGACCTCGCCGGTCAATTATAACCAGTAGCCCATCAACCCATAGTAGCTCATCAAGACCTTGCTCCTCAGACAACACGATGTGTCAAAAACAGATTTTGGGAAAGATTATGTCACAGCCAATGATTGCAGTGTTGAGAAACAACATGCAAAACAAGGTAAAAACCTGCTAATCCCAAATGGCAAATTTGACTGACATGCTTTCATTAATTTGTATAATGCTATTAAGTTCTACTTCGGTTTGGAACTTTCCTGGTAACTTGTTACCAACCCAAAGAGAGATTTTAAAATGCATCACTACCCGAACGAGGTGTTACCATCCAAGACCCGAAAGCAATTAATCATGATGCCGAGGTGGTAACAATGGACACGATGCCTCAGGATAATACGGATAGCAACCGAAAGACGTCCAAACTCCTGTTGTTAAAATTCAGTCTCGGTAATCCAAATCCTGAGGCCCATTGTTGCTCCTGTGGTTACTCAGTTCCTAAAGCTCATTCCATTTCCCATCAAGAGAATGATGGAAAGGCGCAGGGAGGAAAAAGCTAACGACCAAATCCTGAAGAAATTCTTTGAAATCTTTAGAGATTTGAGTTTCAAGATTAGCTTTACGATGCCTTGATGCTCATGGCCTAAATTTGCTTCTCGACTTTAAAAACCTTAATTAGAACAAAGTAAAAAAAAATGAGCGATTTGGGCAAGAAATCCTTTGAATGTGATATGTTCAGAGGTCATCATCCTCACAAGTTACAAAGAAAAAATTGGGAAGAACCCTAGGTCCACGATCTTCTGATTTCCATGTGAATTTACGGGATTACAACCTATGCAACAGCATTAGACGATCTTGGTAGCGAGCATTAATTATCAGCATTTCTGTATGAAACAATCTCTATCTCTTCCTGAATTAACCCCAACTTGCATGACACTAGAACTAGCTGACCGTTCGATCACTAAACCGATCGGTATAGCTGAAGATGTCTTTGTAAATGTGGGAAAAATATTTTTGGTTTTTTTTAATATTTTTATAGGAAAAAGAAAAATAATAAGAAGAAGAAAAAAAAAATTTTTTTGGATTTTTATATTATTAGTACGGGAAAATAAACTTTCCGAAGAATGGATCTTCAAGGCTAGAACACGGAACATTCCCGTAGAAATCGCTCTAACATCTCCCGGCAACGGGCCAAAATTGATCCGTCAAAATTAACACGTAATAAATATATACTATTTTATATATATATATATATATATATATATATATATATATAATATAAATACGTAATATTAAGGATAGGCCAATAACTAGTTATAGTATTGTTTACCGTCGGGGTTCCAGAATTCACTTTTAACCAAAGCGATATCTTTAAAACCCTGGGTCGTTTTCTTCGACGAAGAGGTTGATGGAATCTTGTTCAAGTTGTAATTCGAGCTTTGGAATGTTGGTATGTGTTAAATACACATACCTTTTTACCTTTAAAAAACGAGGAAAATAACCAAAAACGGACTTAAAATGCCAAATATATGCTTATTTTGCTAATTGTGTTGTGCAGGAACGGATATTAAGAAAGGACGAAAGGACAAAGCCAAATCAAAGCCGAAAGTCATCAAGTCAAAAAGTAAACAGAAAGACAACTGGTAAAAGTCAATGTCACCCAAGTCAACCGAGGCCAAAAGACAAAGGAAATATAAGTTTAGGACTGAAATTTGTAAATCCATAAACTTGTATTTTAAAAGAGAAAAGGGAAAAAAATGAAGACAAAAGGGCTGATTTGCAAAATACTCAAAGTAAACAAGTAGGGGGGCAAAATGCCAAGTCCCAATGCTTGTATATCACAAGGACTTGTGATATGCAAAAGAGTTATATAACTCTTGGGACTTGTTATCTGCCAAGTCCCCAAAAGTTATATAACACAAGACTACGGTGAAAGGAAAACATATAACCTTTAAGGACCAATTTTGCAAATCTCTCAAAACCTCATCACTGGTCACTCCTTTTTTTTTTATAACAACTTTTTTTCCCGCCCAAAATTTCCCCCAACAAAATCACGGGTTCTCCACCCTCCTCTTACCCTGGAAAACCCCCATATTCCCCAGGGATATTCATTTCCCCTCCTCCACCACCTTTCCTAGTTACAAATGTGCCTTGGTTGGCAATCTCACAAACCCCGAAGCTCATTTTGAGGGACCCAAGATTACTTTTTGAAGATGAAGGGCCAAGATTAGAGGCTCTTGCTATTAGTGACCCCCTCACACAACAAAACACAACCTTTTGTTTTTTTGTGTCGACAAACTAAGCACAACAGCAAAAACTAAGAGGAAGACACAAGCATAGTCGAATTTTCCTATAAAAAGCTTTGTAAAGCCATTATGGCTAGTTAGTTAGTTTTTAAGTAGTTTTCAGTGAGTTTTTAAAGTAGTTTAAAGTAATTTTAAGTTAATTTTCTTTTATGCACTTGTAATTCTCAGTTTTAATGAAAAATTAAGCTATTTTTACTCAATAAGCTCTCAATAAGCTCATTAGGACGCCTTATTCTTGTTAATAAGATTAATTCAGTTTAAAACTTGTTATAAGCTCCTTTAAAATACTGTTTTCATTTGATTTAGTTAATAATGTTCATTTGAGTTCATGTTGAAGCTATTTGGTATTAATAGGCCACAAGAGCTTATTTGAGCTTTTTAGATCAAGGAAAATAGCGGCAAGGGCCCACTTTAGTGTTTATTTTTTAAGCCACTCACTCTACAAGAGTGGCTTTGGGTTTGAGACAACAAATTCTCAGGTTTATCTCTTAGTTTCATTTTAGCTTATTCTAGCTTTTTACTTTGCTTAATTTCTATTCCAATTTTGTTAAATCCTTTTCAAACATGTTGCTTAGGTTTAATATCTAGCTGTTTTTCAGTTTTCATTGCGTCGTGTAAAATTTGTGTAAGTTAGTTTCTCTTTTAAAAACTTAAATATTTGTGTTATTAAGCTAGTTTAGAGAATACTAGCTTAATCTCATTATTAAGCTGTTAACTTTTAGTGTTTTAAAAAATAGCTTAAGTAGTGTAATACTTAGTTGAAGTAGAATAAACGGTTTCAACAGTTTTAGCTTAAATGATTTTAAAGCCACTTTGCCTTGACAGTTTTAAGGTAAAGGGGTGTTTGGGTTAACCATCAAAACGGGTCAAAATGGTTTTTTCTATGGGTTGAGGTAACTTGATGTGATTTAAACTTAAGTTTTAAGCTCATTGAAGCTGTTTGTAAAAGTTTTCAAGTTTTAAAATCGTTTTTCCAAGCTTTTCTAAACCATTCTTTAAACTGTTAGATTTTAAAAAAAAAAATCAACAAGTGCTTATTTTGTATTAAGCACTTGTGGTTTGAGTTTGTACATCAAAAAGTTTGTGTTTTGTGTGTTAAAAAAAAGCTGTCCAAGACCTGTGCCTTTTTGACTTTGTTAAGTCAAAAGCACCAAGTCTCTTTTGGTCACAGTTTCTAAAAACCAAAAACCATTTTTCACCTACAAAATTCAGCAAGTTTAAATGAGTTTTAAAAGCTTAAAATTGGTGCACAAGCCCCTTTCATAGGGCACTCAATCTGTTTGAGCTTTATTTGTGGTTTTTAGAGATTATTTGATGCTTAAAATAAAGCTATTGGGGGGATGTCAAATAAGGCCCTTTGAGAAATTAGCTTAAGGAACCCTCCCCCAACGCACCCCCCACTCCCCTGGTGCAAAGGGGAGACTTTAGGCTTAATTTCTCAGCCTTTAAGAGGGCTTAAGCCCAATCTCTTGGCTTATTTTAAGAGACATATAAGCTCTAAATAAGTACCCTTGAACTCTCGCTTTGAGAAGCTTATATGTTGGCTTAATTTGAAGCCCAAACTTGGGGTTTGACTGATTTTGAGTCCCTTAGGCTGAGGGATTGCTTATTTTTTGATTTTAGCTTATTGAGCTTATTCCATAAGCCCAAATTGTTTCCTAATAGCATTTTAGGTTAGTTTAGATAGTTGTTTAGCTTATTTACTCTTTTCTTGGCTTATTTGTTCAACTACTTTAAGCTTTTTAGCCATTTAGCTTTGTTTAAGCTTTTCTGTCATAATAAGCTTCCCACAGCTTATTTAGTTTAGCTTTTCCTTTTCTTTTTAGCTTATTTAGGTTAGTTTAGACCCTTTAGCTTATTTTAGTTTTTATCTTAGCTTAATTCGACCTTAAGTCCAAAATAGACTTAGCATTTTTCTTGCTTTTTAGCCATTTAAGCATTTCTGTCAAGTTTAAGCTTATTTTTAAGCTTATTCTTTGCTTTTCATAAAAAGCTCTAGTTGACAAAGTTGTTAAGCCCCACGAGCTTAACAACTTTGCTTCTTTGAGTTTTCGAAAAAAAAAAAGGGGAAGACACTTGGCCCGGGTGAGCAAGACTCGAACCCGGGACCAAGCGATACATCCCCTTTATAACTCACACACCTTACCACTGCGCCCTTGGGTCTTTTTCGTTAAAGACCCAAGGAGTTTAATATTTAAGGGTGTTGTGGCCAAATAAGCCTATAAGCTGTATAGCTTATTTTCGGGGCTTATTTCTGTAGCTTATTTTTGTTTCTTATTTTTCGTAGGACCATTAAGGTATCTAGTATTTTTAGAAAATTTTTCAGAATTTTTCATAATCGTTTAATATTTTTTATAATTTAATTTAGTTAAAAGTTTATTTAATTCATAAAAAATACAAAAATTATCAAAAAAATATTTTGCTTTTTTAGAAAATTTTCTTTTGTCATCTAGTTTGTAGGAAAAATATAAAAATTTTCGTAGGGTAATTTTTATAACTTTTCATCGTTTAAAGAACGGGTACCCCGGGGTACGGGATTTTGTTTTGGACTCGATTATTGGGTCAAACGAACTCCTGTTTTGGACCGTCTTTTTCATTCTTCGTTATTTGTTCCCTAGAGTAGTTTAGGAAGTAAAAAATTTTCGTTTTAGGATTATTTTTTAAAGATTGTTAGGTTTTTCCCCCTTTAGTTCGGGACTTGGTGCCCTCGTTTTCTAGTTTATTTCGTTAATTTCTAGGTTTTCTTAAACGTTTTTCTTTGTGTTATCCATCTAATTTGACTTTCAACTTCCCAAATATTTCCTTCCTTTCAAAACTCAAATCTTCGATGTATCGAATTACCAGCAGCCTCGTTGCATTGGGATAAACGACCGGGAAGGCTCTATACTACTTCTCGGTTTTTACTGACTTGTGATTTTTTACACTTATTTATATATTTTTAGATTTTATTATATATTATATATATTTACCGTGTGAATTTAACCAATCAATTTTTGGCGCCGTTGTCGGGGGAAAGGCTGTGCACCGTTATCGTTCGTTGATCAATTGTGTTGAAACTTATGTGAATAATTTTCTTTTAATTATAAAAATATAAAAAGTAAAAATAATTTTTTTCATTTCTTTTTGTATAATTCTAAGATAAAAATCCAAAGAAAAACCAAAAATATAAAAACATTTCCATAAAAAAAAAGAAATAAAAAATTCACAATTTGGTATAAAATACCAAAATATAATATTCTCAAATGAGGTATTATCATAATAAAACTTCCGGTGAACTTGTTGGTTACCACACGAACAAAGATTTAAAAACTTGCCTTTTGTGTCTCTACGACGAACGGGCTCACCTTGAAATGTTATAACAAAATATAAAGTGGGTTATAAGGAGGGTTGTTCTAGGACTACGACCCGAAAGGAGAAATAAGCTTCGCGCTATTCACTACTCCTCCGCTCACCTGTATGCGTTTATCTTTTGAGAGTACCGTGATTGGTAAGTAGATTATTTGGTTTTAGTCTCTTATATCATTGTCCGTTAAAATCAATTGTGAATAAATCTTGAAAACCAAAAAAAAATTAGTGTAAATTTTCTTTTTATATTTCTATTTGTGCTAATGCGCACTCGTTATCAAGCCCGTTAGACGTTCGACAACCACAAGTCCGACAAACTTTGTGATTCATCCAATCTTGAGAAACCTGGATTATCCTCTACCATTAGTTACGATGGCCGATATGTACTATGCGCAATTGGCTCGAAGACACGAGGGTTAAGACGGATTTGGAATGGATGCGATAGTTATTCGGAAATATCACCGCGAATCACTTTGTGATCAGCTAGGTCTTTGATCTTGTCCAAAAACACAGCAATTTTTTGGCAATGATTAAAGCGAAGACCACATGCTCACATCAGTTATTTCACCTAGATCAATTCTCGATGAAGATTCCGAATGTACCAAAATTCGTCGGTTAAATTATGCTTTTCCGTTTCTCTCGATGGCAGCGGATATGGCTAGAAAAGAACCCCCTCGGTGTCGATTGGCGATCTGGTTTGATCTTGTTCGAATTTATGAAGAATTTTCCCTCCCTCTAAAACGACAAATCTCAGAAATGAAATCACGAGATTTCAGCAAAAATTTGATGAGACGTTTTATGAGGCTAAAATCATCGAGAGCAAGTCTAAGGTACGTCAGCCAAGAAACAAAGCTGTTGTAGCTAAAATGAGTACAAGCTCTTCCACCCAGCAGTCTCATCTGATGTTGCTGAACTCAAAGACATGGTTCGGGCATTAATTCTCGACAGAAAGAACCAAACCCCAGCTTCCGCCCCCGTAAAAGCGGTTGAACAAAGTTGTGTAACTTGTGGGGGAGGTCATTCTTATCAAAACTGTCCAGCCACTAATAGCAACATTTACCATGACAATATCCAAGAGTATGTGTCCCAGGCCGCTGCGGCCAATTTCAACCAAGCTAATTCTGGTTATCGACCTCCGATGGTCTCAAATCAAATTCGACCTCCTGGTTTTCCTCCCATTCAGAATCCTCATGCAAATAGTCAAAACAATTTCAATCGAGGAAATAACTTCAATCAAAACAGAGGAAACAATTTCAACCAAGGTCAGATTTATCGACCTCCGGTCAATCAACCAGTAGCTCATCAAGGACCTGCTCCTCAGACACACGGTGTGTCAAAAACAGATTTTGAAAGATATGTCACAGCCAATGATGCAGTGTTGAGAAACATGCAAAACCAAGGTCAAAACCTGCAATCCCAAATGGCAAATTTGACTGACATGCTTTCAAAATTTGTTACTGCTAATACAGCTTCTACTTCCGGTTCTGGAACTCTTCCTGGTAACACTGTTACCAACCCAAAGGAAGATTTAAAAGGTATCACTACCCGAAGTGGTGTTACCATCCAAGGACCGAAAGCAGTTAATCATGATGCCGAGGTGACAAAGGACACGATGCCTCCTGCTAATAACGGAAGCACCGAAGACGTCCAACCTCCTGTTGTTCAAATTCAGTCTCGTAATCCAAATCCTGAGCCCAATGTTGCTCCTGTTGTTACTCCAATTCCTAAAGCATCAATTCCATTTCCATCAAGAAGAAATGATGAAAGGCGCAAGGAAAAAGCTAACGATCAAATCGAGAAATTTTATGAAATCTTTAGAGATTTAAGTTTCGAGATTAGCTTTACCGATGCCTTGATGCTCATGCCTAAATTTGCTTCGACTTTAAAAACCTTAATTGGAAACAAAGAAAAATTGAGCGAATTGGCAAGAACTCCTTTGAATGAGAACTGTTCAGCGGTCATCCTCAACAAGTTACCAAAGAAACTTGGAGACCCTGGCCGATTTCTGATTCCATGTGAATTTACGGGGATTACTACATGCAACGCATTGGCCGATCTTGGTGCGAGCATTAATCTCATGCCTTATTCTGTATGGAACAATCTATCTCTTCCTGAATTGACCCCGACTTGCATGACACTAGAACTAGCTGACCGTTCGATCACTAAACCGATCGGTATCGCTGAAGATGTCTTTGTAAATGTGGGAAAATTCCAATTTCCAGCTGACTTCGTAGTTGTTGATTTTGAACCAGACCCCCGAGTACCTTTAATTCTCGGGCGATGTTTCTTGAAAACCAGTCATTCTTTGATAGATGTTTATGAAGGTGAGATTACCCTTCGTGTTGGCAAGGAGGCCATCACATTCAATCTGGACCAAACTTCAAGATACACCGCTGATTACAACCATATGACGGTAAACAAAATCGACGTCATTGATATGGCTTGTGAATGATTTTCTAAGAGGTCCTAGGATTTTTCAAACGTGAAACGCGAGTGGCAATCCCACTCCATATTTTGAGCCGAATTGTTTCTACTGCTTCTCCAAATCTCACTCCTTTCGGGGACATGATTTTTCTTTTAATTGAAAAAGCAGATCGTTTCCATGCTCAAGAAGATGATCCAACTTCATCTGAATGTTTATCAACTTATCAGGAACCTGGAGGGGGACATTCCTGCATCTAGAAGCAATTTGAAACAGTGAACCACCACCCCCCCTCGCCAAATCAAGACAATGATCTGCCTGGAGTAATGAAAACCAAACTCTGTGAAGCTAAAACCGTTGAATCTTCCGTTGATGAACCTCCCGAGGTTGAACTCAAGGAACTGCCACCCCATCTTGAATACGCATTTTTAGAAGGTGACGACAAGTTGCCTATCATAATTGCTAAAGACTTAAAAGATGAGGAAATGCAGCTTCATCTCAAGGTTCTCAAGTCCACAAGCGAGCCATCGCTTGAAACACTCGCGATAATAACGGTGATTTCACCCAGAATTTTACTCACAAAATTCCTAATGGAAGAGGTTTACAAACAGAATACAATCTGTGCAAATTCAGAGAAGGTTAAACCCAAAAATCCATGACGTTTATCAAGAAGGAGGTTGAAAACTCATAGACCGCTGGATATGATTTACTCCCACTCTGTCAAGCCCCTTGGTGAGCCGGGTACACTGTGTACCAAAGAAAGGAGCGATAACCGTCATCATGAATGAAGAAAAACGAACTGATTGCCTACTCGATTGTTCACTGATAGCGAGTAGTATATGAAATACAGAAAGCTAAAGAAGACACCCGAAAGACCACTCCCATTGCCCTTCATGGACACAAATCTCGAAAGACAAGCAGAAACCAATACTATCTGTTTCCTCGATGGCTTCTCGGGTTATTTTCAGATCCCAATTGACCCAAAAGATCAAGAAAAGACAACCTTTACTTGCCCATACGGAACTTTCGCCTATCGTCGCATGCCTTTTGGGCTATGCAATGCTCCAGGTACATTCCAACGATGTATGATGGCAATCTTCCACGCTATGATTGAAAGAAATGATGATAGTATTTAAGGATGACTTTTCGTCTTCGGGGACGCTTTCTCTACTGCCTATCCTATTTGGAAAAAATGTCTTGAGCGGTGTGAAGATTCCCAATTTGACCTTTAAACTGTGGAAGAAGAGCCATTTTATGGTGAAGAAGGAATTGTTCTCGACACAAATTACTAAGCGGGACTTTGAGGGTTGATAGAGCAAAAGACGAAGTACTAGCTAACTCCCTCATCTGACACAGTCAAAGGTGTCCGAGTTTCTTGGGCACGCCGCTTTATACCGACGAAGTCTATCATGACTTCTCAAAATTGCCCGTCCAAAGACTCCTTTGCTTGAAAAAGAGACTCCCATTTTTTCTTCTCTGAAGAGTGTATCGATTCCTTTAATACACTCAAAAGAAAATTGACTGAGGCTCCAATCTTAATTGCTCCCGACTAGGACTTGCCCTTTGAACTGATGTGCGATGCTAGCGACTTCGCAATTGGGGCAGTCCTCGGGCAAAGAAAAAACAATTATTTCCAACCTATACACTATGCTAGCAAGACTATGAACTAGGCCTCAAACTCACTACACTACTACCGAAAGGAATTACTTGCCGTAGTGTAATGCCTTTTGAGAAATTCCGGCATATCTAAGTTAATGTCCCAAAAGCATAGTAAATACTGACCATATCTGTCATCAAGTATCTTCTTTGCCAAGAAGGAATGCTACGAGCAAGACTCATGCGTTATCCTATTGCCTCTAAGAATTTGATATTGAAAATTCGAGACAAAAAAGAGCTGAGAATCTCGCCGCCGATCATCTGTCCAGACATGAAAACCCTCCATCAATACAAACTCTAGAACAAAGAAATCAAAGAAGATCCTCTCGAAACACTAGGTATCCTGTTGCTCTTCAAGATCAAAGTACCCCCTGGTTTTTGAGCAGATATTGCAAACTACCATGCGGGGAAATTCGTATCAAGGGAATGAACATCCCAACAAAAAAATAAATTCTTCAAGGATGTTCAAACATAATTCTGGGATGATCCCTTCCTGTTTAAGATCTTGCTGATCAAGTGATAAGACAAAAGTGTTTTATGGGCAAGAAGCTTTAGACATCCTCACAGCTTGCCACAGTGGACCAACTGGGGGACACTATGGTGCCAAATACACAGCAAGAAAGGTCTTCATTCAGGATTCTATTGGCCCAACCATCTACAAGGATGGCCCGATTGACCTTTGTCACCTTAGTGACATTTTGTCAACGTCAAGGAAAAATTACGCAACGTGATGAGATGCCACAAAACTCCATCCAAGTTTGCGAAATCTTTGACATCTGGGGCATTGATTTATGAGGGCCGTTCCCGTTCTTCAAGAGGGAACAGTACATACACGGGCTGTTGACTACTTGCAAAATGGGTTAAAGCAAAAGCGCTCCCCACCAATGATCCCCGAGTTGTTTGCAATTTTTTAAAAACACTCATTTTCTTGATTTGGTTGCCCCCCGAGCTCTCATCAGTGAACGCGGAACCTCACTTTTGCATGACCAGTTTACAAAGGTCATGCTTAGTACGGAGTACCACCGTCTGCTCCACCGCATATCACCCATAAACAATTGGCAAGTTGAAGGTTTCAAATCGTGGTTTAAGCAATTCTTGAGAGAACCGTGGAGAAAATCGTGCCCTCCTGGTCGGACAAACTAGATGATGCTCTATGGGCCTTCTCGCACAGCATACAAAACACCAAACGGGTGCACTCCGTATAAGCTTGTAATATGAAAGGACCTAATGTCATCTACCGATCGAGTTTAGAGCACAAACCTACTATGGCCCTCAGCATACACATTTGATGGATTCAAACTGCGGGTGATCACAGAAAGTTCAACTCAATGAACTAAATGAACTTCGTGATCACGCCTACGAAAACTCTTTGATCTATAAAGAGAAAACCAAGAGGATACACGATGCTAGAGATCAAAAACCGCGTTTTTAACGTTGGTGATCGCTGTTCACCTTTCAACTCTAGACTGAACTTTTCTCGGGAAAATGAAATCCCGTTAGGGGTGGGGGGGGTGGGTGGGAGTCCGGACCATTACACCATTGTTTTAAGAATATCCTTATGGCACCCGACGAGTTATCTCAAAACTCCCGGCCTAACATTACAGTGAATGGTCATGCGAATAAAACACTATTTTGGAGGGACATACCAACCGAAGTTGTCCCGGATCTCCAAACCTTCCCTAAGGACAATTGAATTCAGGGAAATGGTCAAGCGTCGGGACCTTAAACAAGCGCTTCGTGGGAGGCACCCCATGCTTATCAGTAGTAGTTAAATAAAATAAGTAGTTTATGTGTGAGGAGGCTTACTTTTTCCATGTTTTGTCCATTACCCAGTTTTTGTCCCATGTTTTTGTGCTTTTTGTTGTATTTCGTAGGAATTTCCGGTGGTTTTGTGAAGACTCTCGTAGCTCGCAGTATCCACAAGAGTTTTTTTTACATCCTCAGCTTCATTTTGGGAAACCATACCAAATCTAATCTACTAACATATTTTAATCTTTGGCACACTTCATAAACGGCCTTAGATTTGCGTAGGAACCCCTTTGAAACATCGAGGACGATGTTTAGTTCTAGTATGGGGGGGGGATCTTCGATTTGATGTTTGCCTGCAGCTGTTGTTATCACGCAATCCCGTTTTTACCACCAAATTTTTGCAAAAATACCAAAAAAATTGAAAAATTTTCAAAAATAAAATAAGTGTTTTGTCACAGTTTTGACTTTCCTAATGGGTAGAATGAGAATAATTTTTGACTCGATCGGGCGTGTTGAGCCCTAGCTAGTTCCTCAACTTACCGCTTGTAGGCTAAGCTTTACGAAAATCTATTGGCATTCGGAATTTTAATTAAGGTGAAGAGCAAGAAGTGATAGAGTTAAATATAAGTTTATGTGCAGAGCAAGATCTTCTAAAACCCTTTTAAAACTTATATGAGTAACTTGTGGCTTTTTCTCCCATTAGCTTCTAATCCACCTAATCATACGTGCTCAATTCAATTCAACTAAGTCAATCAATGTTTTTAGAAAAAGCTTCAAATTTGTAACTTGATTCTTTAAAGCGAGATTTTTCTGTTCTTAATAATTCGAAAGTTAAAATGCCAAAGAAGCATGAATGAAGTATGAATGCAAAAATGCATGAATATTGAAATTTTGCCAATGAAGCATACATTTGATTATATGGAGCAAGTAAAAGATGTGTCGTGATATCCCACTCCGCTAACCACGAGGTGGGGGTTCAAACTAAGACATCTTTACTTCTAGGGATTTGGTGTGTTGTGATATCTCACCAGGAAGCGAGGTCTAGGTGAGGGTTCAAACTAAGACACCTATCCTTAGCCATATTAGGAAGAAGGTGTTGTTGTGATTTCCCACTACGCTAGCAACGGGGTGGGTTTTCAAACTAAGAACATCGGTCGTTGGTTGTGATATCCTACTAGGGAGCGAGGCCTAGGTAGGTGTTCAAACTAAGCAACGCATTCCTAGCTTTAAGAACTTATGATTATAATGATGAAGATGTTGCAAAAAGTTCTACAGTTAAAATCTCGTTCTTTAAAATCAAGTTACAAGGTCCTAATAAGTTGTTGCTTTGAGTCATGATTCATCTTGAATCACGACTATGGAAATAAGTTGATCTATGGTTGAGTTGAAATGAGTACACACATTTAAATCATATATTCATGTTGGGAGTTAAAAGTTCACAAGTCATAAGTATGAGTGCTTAGCATTTAGACTTATATTGACAAATGATCTTGTTTAATTGCTTGGTTTGGAACTAGTGAAAAATCGGGGACGATGAATTTATCCGTCAGGACATCCGTAGATTATTCTATGGGCGTTTCTCATTCTATGATCCCAATGTTGATATAATAAAGGAAGTCAAACAGGAAGTCGAGAAAAGAAAAAGGAAAATCCAAAAATATTAGGGATAGTTAGTGTATAGATAAAAAATGGTGAAAACGGGACTTGTCGAAGCTTTTGATTCTTTAGTTCCCCTTGACGAACACTTAGCTACTTTTCGAGGTTATTAGTCGAGGGGGATTGAGATTCTTAGTTTTCGTAAATGTTTACTTCATAACATTGCGTGAGGACACGGCAATACCTTAGTATGGGGGATTTTGGTATGTGTTTAATTACACATACCTTTTACCTTTAAAAACGAGCTAAAATAACCAAAAACGGACTTAAAATGCCAAATATACGCTTGTTTTGCTAATTGTGTTGTGCAGGAACGGATATCTAAGAAAAGGACGAAAAACGAAGCCAAAACGACAAAACCGGACACGGAATGGAAAAGCAGGAAAAAGACAAAGCCCAGTCAAACAAAAAGCCTGAAAAAGTCAACAGAAAGTCAACCCCGACAAGCCCGAAGCCAAAAAGTCAAGAAAAACAAGTTTAGGGACTAAACTTGTTAAATCCCTAACTTGTTTTAAAGAAGAAAAGGAAGAAAACAAAGAGGAGGGTTAAAGCTGCCAATTTGGCAAAGTTAAACCACAAGGGGCAAAGCTGCCAAAAGGAAAGAGTTATAACACACAAGGACGTGTGATGCAATTCCATGTATAACCTTTGGGGACTGAAACTGTCAAGTCCCCAACCTTATATCACCACAAGGACCAACCTTGCAATACTCCTTATAACCATGAGGGACCAAAAGTGGCAAAACTCCAAACCTCTTCCTGTTAAACTCAAAACAGCTTTTCCCGCTCCTTTTTCCCCCCAACACAACTCACGGGTTAACCACCCCGTTTTTACCCTGTAAACCTTCAATTCCACCATGGATAAACCTCCCCCCTCCTCTCCACTATCTTTCCCACCTAAAAAGAGGCTTTGCCATGTTGGCAATCCATAAATCCACCACATTCGATCAAGGGTTCGGATCAAAGGTTTGGGTACCAAGGCAAAATAAAGGGCCAAGATTATTTGCTCTCTACACTCTCACAACAAACACAACTCATTTATGTGTCTACAAACAAGCACAGCTTGCAAGAAGACAAAGAAGACAAGAAGCAAGACCCTAGTCGTTTTTTCCTATATAAGCATTGTAAGCCCATTGTGGCCAGGTGTGTAATTTTTAAGTAGATTTTAGTTTTAAAAAGTTTAGTGTGTTAAATTTTAAAGTTTAAGCTTCTTATTGTACTTGTATTTCTTTTAGTTTTTATGTCGTTCTATGTATAGTTTTAAAATGTAGTTAAAGTATTTTTAGTTAACTTCTCTTATGCATTTGTAATTTTCTCAGTTTTAAATGAAAAGTTTAAGCTCTTTTTTACTCAATAAGCTCTCAATAAGCCTCCTTTGAGCTTCTTCCTTGTTAAAAAAGCCAAACTAAGATTTAAAACTAGTTAAAAGCTATTAAATACTGTTTCAATTCATTTTGATTCATAATTGATCATTAAGTTCATTTTGGAAGCCAAAATTTTTTGAAGAAAAAAGCTAAAAAAAGCTATTGAGCTTTAAGCTCAGGTTTATGAGGCTAGGAGAGCCATTTAAGTATGATTTTTAAGCCACTCACTCAGTAAAGAGTGGCTTTGTGACTGAAACTACAAAAATCCAAGGTTTCATTCCTAAATTCTCACTTAGCTTAATTTTTAGCTTAAACCTTTAGCTTATTTGCTTTCAATCTTTGTAAACACATTAGTTTAGAATTGTTATTTGGCTGTTTTAAGTTCTCATTGCATGAAATTGTGTAATATCACCTTGTATCTCAAAACTGTCACTTAAGTAGCTTAAGCTAGTAGAGAAACTAGCTTATTTTTCCAAATAAGCTAAGCAATTTATAGTTTAAATAGTTTAACTAGGTAATTTTAAGTAGAATGGATAAAGGTTTAAAGTTTAAGCTTTAAAAATAGATTTTAAAAGTCCATTTAGTTTTGACAGTTATCATTAAAGGGTGTTTTGGACACAAGGTAAAAACGGGTCAAAGGTTTTTGGCTTTGGTTAGAGGTCATTTGTTGATTAAGCTCAAGTTTTTAAGCTAGCTTTAAGTTTATTCACTAAAGATTTTTAGTTTGAAATGAATTTTCAAAGCTTTTATAACTCATTGTGCTAACTGTTGGATATAAAAAGAATACACCAAGTGCTTTATTTGGTTAAGCCTTGGATTTGGAAGTGTTGAGGTTCAAAAATTGTGTATTTTGTGTGTTAAAAAAAGACTGCAAAAACTTTTGGGTCTTTTGACTTTGGGAGTCAAAACCACCAAGTCTTTTTTGGTCACATGGGGGGGGAGTTTCTAAAAACCCAAAGACCCTTTTTCATTTAACAAAATCAGCAGGTTTTTATGATTTTTAGAGGCTGAAAATTGGTGCACAAGCCCCTTTGCTATAATACTCAATCTGTTTAAGCTTATCTTACTGTTTAGAGCTTATTTGACAGCTTTTAGCAAGCTGTCAAAAATAAGCTACTAAAGCTAAGCTTAAATCTCCCCTGGTGCAAAGGGGAGATTTTAAGCCACTTTTTCTTGGTGTATAAGTAAGCCAACTTAAGCCCAATTCCTTGCTTATTTTTAAGAGCCTATAAGCCTCTTAAAATCCCTTGAATTTCAATCAGCTTTTGAAGAAGCTTATTTGTTGCTTTAATTTGGAGCCAACTTAGGGTTTGTACTGTTTTTTTTTGAGTCCCTTAGGCTGAGGGATTGCTATGTTTTGATCTAGCTTTATAGAGCTTATTCCATAAACCCAATTGTTTCCCTTAACATTTAGTTAGTTTTAGATAGTTGTTTAGCTTATTTACTCTTTTCGCTTTCTTATTTGTTCAAACCACTTTAAGCTTTTTAGCTTGTTTGAAGCTTTCTGCTTTTAAGCCCTTTATCACCACTTATTAGTTAGCTGCTCCTTATTCTTTAGTTTACCTATTTTAGTTTAGAGACCTTTAACTTATTTCATGCTAGCTAGCTTAATTGACATCCCAAGAAGCCAAAAGTCTTAGAAAAATAGGCCGTAAGCTTTATAACTTAAACTGTCAAGTTTTAAGCTCAATTTTAAGCTTATACACTTCTTTCAATAAAAAGCTTCTAGTTGACAAAGTTCTTAACCCCAACAGCTTAACAATTTGGCTTCTTTGAGTTTTTCAAAAAAAAAAAAAATAGGGAAGACACTTGTTCCGGGAGAGCAAGACCTCGAACCCGGACCAAGCATAACATCCTTTATAACTCACATACACCTACCACGTAACAAGCGTCCCTTGGGTCTTTTTCGTTAAAGACCCAAGGCGTTTGGTACTTAAGGTGTTTTGCTTAGAATGTTTATAAGCTGTTCGTAGCTTATTTTTCGGGCTATAATCTTAGCTTATTTTGTTTCTTATTTTTCGTAGGACCATTCAGGTATTCTAGTATTTTTTAGAAAAAGTTCAAGAATTTTTTCATATCGTTTAAGATTTTTTAAAATTTAATTTAGTTTAAAGTTTATTTAATTCATAAAAAATAACAAAAATTATCAAAAAATATTTTTGCTTTTTTAGAAAAATTTTCGTTTTGTCACTAGTTTGTAGGAAAAATAAAAAAGTTTTCGTAAGGTCATTTTTAGATCTTTGTCTTTTTTTAAAGAAACGGGTACCGGGTACAGATTTTGTTTTGACTCTTTTTTGGGGTCAAACGAACTCCGTTTTCGGGTCTAGTCCTTGTCATTCTTCGTTATTTGATCCCTAGAGTATTAGAAGCCAAAATTTCTTCGTAGTATAATTTTAAAGATTTTAGGTTTCCACCTTTTGTTCGGTGATACGGGCTCTCCGATTTCCTAGTTTAATTTTGTAATTTCTAGTTTTTCTTAAACGTTTTAGTCCTTGTTATCTAATTTGACTTTTCAACTTTCAATCTCTTTCCTTCCTTCATACCAAATCTTCGATCGTAGCGATTACAGTCCAGCCTCGTTGGGGAAAACGAAGCCCGGGAAACACTCTAAACAACTTATCTCGTTTCATTGATCTTGTTGGTTTTTACAACTATTTAAATATTTTATATTTTACTATAGTTGTACTGAACGATTTCAAATTATCTATCAAATCTATGTATTGTGAAATTTCCGCCAATCTACTCCAATTCTCTAATTATTCATGCAAACCACTTACTAAAACATTATGAATTTATGAAACATATCACTATCACACAATAAACTATTTCGTTGTCCCTCATAAACTGTTTCCATGGTCAATTTTCAAAACTATTTTGTTATCAATTCATAAACAATTTGTTACCACAACATAAACTCCTTACTATTACATTATGAACGGTCGCGTGATTCCCTCGAAAACGATTTTGATACCATCTCATAAACAATTTTAGTATCGCCTCATAAACAAAGTCGATGTCATTAACAAACTACCTTACTATCGATTGATAAACTATCATTTTATAAACCATTTTACTATCGTTGACAAATTATCTTACCATCGTTCAATAAACTAACATTTTATAAACTATTCACAATCATTTCACGAATACCTTATAAATTACCTTCTTGACATCTTATATACTATTTTGCAATCACCTTAAAAACTACGTTACTATCACTTCATGAATTATCTTGTTCTTACCTTATGAAACCATTTTTCATCACATAAATTATTTTATTGACACCCCATGAGTCATTTAGCTATTGCCTTGTAAACCATCATACGATTTCTCGCAAACCATTTTACTGTCATCCTATCAACAACCTTACATCCACCTTGTGAATCATTTTGTCATCTTATAAAACTCTGTGATACTTCTTTATACATAACATAATTTTGACGAAAATGAGCATTGCATCGTTAGCCCTCAAATATACATAGCCTGATCACCTATGTATAATTCAGGAAGGACTATGCCATGCTGAGAGTAGTCACCATGTAACATTTGTCAATAAATCCATTTTTACTTACATCCTTGAAAAACAAAGTTTTGTGTGCGTATTCGTAAAACGCGTTTACTTCGGGAAATCGAATTAGTAACCATAGCAACTAAGCAGACCTTTACTCCATCTTACTATAAAGTTGACATCATCTTATACCAAATCCTAAGCCAAGAAGCCGAGACACATCACTAGTCGTCCTAGGACAATTCGCTATCAAATTTGCTCGCCATTAGAGAATTTACTAAATCATCCATTCAACATCGACTTAATGCCCGTAGAACTTGGTAGTTCTGACGTCATAATTGGTATGGATTGGTTGTCAATGTATCATGCCATGATAGTTTGTGCCGAGAAGATCGTTCGTATTCCCTGGGGAGAGGAAACCTTAATTGTTCACGGTGACGGAAGCAACCAGGGAAACGAGACTCGTTTGAACATCATTTCGTGCACCAAAACTCAGAAATATTTGTTGAAAAGACATCATGTCTTTTTGGCACATATTACTACAAAGGAGACTGAAGACAAGTCGGAGAAGAAGCGACTTGAGGACGTACCAATCGTTCGAGATTTTCCTGAAGTATTTCCTGAAGATTTGTCGGGTCTTCCACCGACTCGACAAGTGGAATTCCAAATCGATTTGATGCCTGGTGCTGCACCTGTAGCACGAGCACCTTATCGATTAGCTCCTTCCGAAATGAAAGAGTTGTCGGAGCAACTGCAAGAACTATCCGACAAGGGCTTTATAAGACCCAGTTCCTCACCTTGGGGAGCTCCGGTCTTGTTTGTCAAAAAGAAGGACGGATCATTTCGAATGTGCATCGACTATCGGGAATTAAACAAGCTGACGGTGAAGAATCGTTATCCACTCCCAAGGATCGACGATTTATTTGATCAACTACAAGGATCTAGTGTTTATTCTAAGATAGACTTGCGATCGGGTTATCATCAACTTCGAGTACGTGAAGAAGATATTCCAAAGACGGCATTCAGAACTCGGTATGGTCATTACGAGTTCCAAGTTATGCCATTCGGTTTGACGAACGCACCGGCGGTATTTATGGATCTCATGAATCGGGTGTGCAAACCATATTTGGATAAGTTTGTGATTGTCTTTATTGACGATATACTAATTTATTCAAAGAACAAGAAAGAACATGAAGAACATCTTAAGGCAATTCTGGGATTGCTTAAGAAAGAAGAATTGTATGCTAGTTTTCCAAATGTAAATTTTGGATTCCGAAGGTACAATTTCTCGGTCACGTGATTGACTGTCAAGGTATTCACGTAGACCCCGCCAAGATCGAATCCATAAAAGATTGGGTATCTCCTAAGACTCCAACGGAGATACTCAATTGTGTTAGGTCTTGGTCGTTACTACCCAAAGATACATAAGGGATTTTCAAAAATTGCGCAGCCAATGACCTAACTTACTCAAAAGAAGGTCGCCTTTGAATGGGGTGATAAGCAAGAAGCAGCTTTCCAGACATTGAAAAATAAGTTGTGTAGCGCACCTGTTTTAGCTCTCCCTCAAGGAGCTAAGAATGAAAAGTATGCAAGTCGCATAAAGGATTGGGTGCGGTCCTTGATGTGCAAAATGAAAAAGTGATTGCTTATGCATCGCGACAATTGAAAATTCATGAGAAGAACTATACTACACATGATAGTAAACTCGGTGCAGTAGTGTTCGCTTTAAAGCTTTGGAGGCACTACTTGTATGGAACCAAGTGTACGGTGTTCAAAGATTACAAGAGCTTACAACACATACTTGACCAAAAGGAGTTGAATATGAGGCAACGTCGTTGGTTAGAGTTGCTCGGTGATTACGATTGTGAGATTTGTTATCACCCGGGGAAGGCAAATGTAGTGGCCAATGCTTTGAGTAGGAAAGAATGAGAGCCACTACGGGTTCGAGCCTTAGTCATGACTATTGGGTTAGATCTTCCTAAGCAGAATTTGGAGGCTCAGAATAAGGCAAGGAAACTAGAAAACCTCAAGACTAAAGATGTGGGAGGTATACTGGTTGAAAATTCGAAAGACGCTAAAAAGTTCGGGAGGTAGAAATTAAGAACCAGAGCAACCGCGACGGAATCCAAGGCTATACAGCCGGGAGTGTTGTCGTGTTAAGGTGACTTTGATGACTGTGGATTCATGCACGAGTCCCACAATCAAAAATACTCTATCCATCGGTTCGACAAAATGTATCATACATGAAGAATCTATATAGGTGCCCAATATGAAAGCCGACACGCCACCTATGTCCGCAAATAGGGTTTAACAGTGTTAGGGTCAAGGCCAAACACACAAAGGCCATGTCAGGTTGTAGTTGCAACCCAGATACCTCAATAGAATGGGGATAACATCACAAAGTGATTTTATAACACAACTTCCTAAGTCGTCGCAAGGTTAGCCAGCCAATTGGGTGATATGTTGACCGACTACAAAGTCAACAATCTTTACGCCAATGAGAGAAACTGATTCCATGGAGAAATTGGCGAGAATGTACTTAAAGGAATGGAATACCCATCTTAATCATCTGTTATCATGATCCTAGATTCTCATCAAATTTCTGGAAGGCACTACAGAAGGCCTTGGGTACAAGCTTGGATATAAGCACTGTCTATCATCTAGAGATGGACAGATAAAGCGAGAGGACTATTCAAACTCTCGAGGATATGCTACATGCTTATGTGATCGACTTTGGAAATGGTTGGGTTAATCATTTGCCATTAGTAGAATTTTCATATAACAATAGTTATCACGCTAGAATCAAGGCTGCACCGTTTGAGGCACTGTACGGTCGAAAGTGTTGTTCACCTGTTTGTTGGGCCAAGGTTGGAGAAGTTCAACTCACCGGTCCAGATTTAGTTCAAGAGACAACCGAGAAGGTCATTCAAATCAAGCAAAGGATTCAATCCGCTCGTGACCGACAAAAGAGCTACGCCGATTTAAAGCGTAAGCTGATGGAATTTCAAGTTGGGGATAGAGTTATGCTTAAAGTTTTGCCTTGGAAAGGGGTCGTACATTTTGGCAAACAGGGGAAGTTAAACCCTAGATATGTTGGACCTTTCAAGGTGCTGGAAAAGGTTGGATCCGTTGCTTACAAGTTTGAGTTTCCTCAAAAGTTGAGCAGGGTTTACAATACATTTCATGTATCCAACTTGAAGAAATGTTATTCCGACGAACCATTAGCCGTTCCATTGGAAGGACTTCATGTTGATGACAAGCTCCATTTTGTGGAGGAACCCGTAGAGATCATGGATCGAGAAGTCAAACGGTTGAAGCAAAGTCGTATCCCAATTGTCAAGGTTCGATGGAACTCTCTCCTTACACACAAAAGCCCACGGCTCAAGTTATATAACTTGGGTTTCATATAAATTTTTATTCTACAAGTATTTCAAATGATTAAGCATTGATACTAAGTATATCTAAGGTGATACAAGTGTATTGGAAGCTTGGGTTTGTGATTTAACAAGAAGAATACAAGAAAATAAATTAGGGTTTTCAAGTTGGATAATTCAAATTAAGATTTTGGTTATTGGGTTTGATCTTGTTCTACATTCATCATACACTCATGTAAGGTTTATCTAAGACCTCAATCTTGTCATTATGTTAATTTCATGTTTTATATAATTGTGTATAGTTAAATCATCACCTAGGTTTATTTCATATTTTATTTTTATTGGTTACGTAAAACATTTACGTTTCGCTATAAAAATACATTTAAGCATACCCGGATAAAGAAACCAATACCTATCTATTACTCAAACAAATACCCATTTAATACCCATTACTACAAAAATTAATCATTTTATCAATTAATGTAAACCAACCTCCCAACTTCACCTACACTTGGGCCGGATTCATTCACTCATATACAAGTAAATAACTAAAACCCACTAGTTAACTTTCTTAAACCCCACCATGTGTACTCTTATCCCATGTATCCATAAATTGGCACATCAATGTACCCTAGATCAAATCCCATGCGTCCATCTTCATGAAAGAGAGAAGTTCTTACATTGTATCTCTAACTCTACTTTATAACTATGGTTAGTTTAAGGTAGTTAGGGTTAACCATTCCTACTTAAAGAAAGTCATACATTAGCTAGCATACACACTCATAATTCACTAACACATTTTTAAGCAAAAACTTCTCTCACTATATCAATCCATACCACGGCTCAAAATTTATTGCCGGAGGTGGTCTTCACCTATTAAATTTTCATTCTATAAATGTTTCAAGTGTTCAAGCATTCATTCTAAGTATATCTAAGAACATTCAAAAGTTTTGGAAGCTTGGGTTGGTGGTTTAACAAGAAGTATACAAGAAAAGTGATTAGGGTTTTCTCATTTGGGTTTTGATCTTGTGGTTGATTCATTGGGTTTAAGCTTAAGTGTAAGCTTGTGTTCATCATCCACATATCATCTCTAGGGTTATTTAGCTTTTACATCATTCATTATTATTTTTAGTGTTTACATACTTGATATATATGTTAATCACCACCTAGGTTTACTTTATGAAGTTTATAAAACAAAAACCATGTACATACATACACGAATTCATTTTCTTTATGGTTAAGTTGAGTTTTTAAATTTGTTAATTGTTTTAAATAAGGGTTTACTAGCAATGGATAAGTTTATATAATTATTGTCAAGTTAGGGTTATGTAGTTTTCTTATTAAGTGTTTTTAATTAAATATCAAATATGTTGGACAATTTTCTTGAACAATATGGACTTATATTGATGGACATAATGTAGAGGACATAATTTATAAACCATGGATGTTAATTTATAAATTAAAAGACTTATGGTAACTTTATAAAGTTTAAAAGTGTATAAAAAAATTAATTAAACTTAATAAGGTTACTGTTCACTTCGAACAGTTAAAAATATTTATTGTTTTATACAAAAAATAGTACTTTTCTTGAGGATCGTAAGCATATTTTAAAGTACTTTGAAAAAACGAGCCCTAACGAAAAAGACTATGACGTTTACAAGTATACTATAATTTTTATATATATATATATATATATATATATATATATATATATATATATATATATATATATATATATATATATATATATATATATATGTTTTATAAAAGTTATTTTATAAAAATCCAACCAAATTCGAATCTGATTATTTGAGGGCATATTTTTATGAGAAAGTACAAGTTATAAGGATTTTAAAACTATAAAGTACATTGAGAATGGATTTATAACAAAGAAGGTACATTATTTACATGTTTAAGTTAAAAAGTATTTTTATAAAAGTAAATTTATAAAAATAGGTTACTGTTCACGACAGTGTACTATTGAGAAATATTTTTCTTGGATAGATTTTTTAATTACGAAGATGTAGACATAAGAATCACTAAAAACCGAATTAAAACGAATGAGATACAATTAAAATACGATTTCAATAATTAAAGTTATAAAAAGTATTTTTATAAACTTTCACTTACTGTTACTGTTCATAACAGTACCTAATCATATAAAGAATATAAAATTTGATTAGACTTTTCAAATACGAATCCATACATATAAAGAACATTAAAAACGGGATTAAAACGAGAAAGATATGACGTTTTTACTAAAAGTAATATTTATAAATGTATCTACCCTTATAAATATTATTTTCTCAAACAATTAAATTATTTATATAATGAAATTATATAAATAATACATCAAGTGTTTTTGGCAAATAACAAATTGTTGGATAAGTATATCATTTTTACAATTTCAAATACATGGACATTTATTTTACGAGTGCAAATTTTATTTGTTTAATTATATAAATTAAACAGACACTTTTAGGTGGTGATGTAACTATATAGGATTATATGTGGTATTAGTTAGTCAAAGTACTTAGTACTCATACGACCTATATTTAATTAGGTTGCATTCGGTCTTATCCGTGACGTTTCCATTCACTTGATTCATATACTCCAGTTTATTCACTAAGGTGAGTTCATAGCCCCATGTTTTACTATATCAATGATTTACAACCTTTGGAGTGAGAAACATGCATTGTTTTACAAATTGGACGCAGGTGTACATTTTATCGTGATTACGTGTTTGCCTAAGTAGCGATAACCCTTTGAGCCTATTATCATGAACTGTCAATTACTTTGTGTGAGCGCGAATGTTATAAATTGATCTATTTGGGATTGACATCCCCGTTTTGATGAGTAGAACTCACTGTGCCGGTTTGCCGGACAACGGACGTATACCATGTCAGATTTGAGATGTTGCGGGTTAGAACATCATCAAGGGAAATGTTGGCAATTTATATTGCAATTCATACATGTCGAGCTTCAATGTCATGAGCTTAGGGAAACGTAATAACATTTTGTGTCGTTTGCATTGGTTGCATTATCACGGGGAAAATCTTGCGGTCCTACATTATATTTACATAAACCTATGAATTCACCAACTTTATGTTGACGTTTTAAAGCATGTTTTGTCAAGTCAATGAGGTACGAGGTGCTAAGGATACATTGGGGATACTCTTTTGGGGAGTCATGCATTAAAGATTTGGAGTCATTACACCTTAGGATATATTTGTTATGATCTAAAATCTTTATTATTAAATGTTGAACAATTTAAGCTGTTGTGCTTTGTATTAAACAATTTTCAATAAATCTAATGTATCATCTTTTAAATGACTCTTCTAGAGGTTGTTGTCATATCTTGTGCTATTGATCTATGAAGTAACGCTCCCGGACTCTTTATTCCACTGCGACCCTATTTGGGGGTGTTACACTTTCTGTCAAAAATAGGGGTTTTAGGGCCTCATTTTGTTGTCGTACTGAATTGATATTTTGATGTCCTACTGATTATTGGTTTACTGGAACATTATAAAAATCAATTAAAAAGTTACAAAACCTTATTTTATTTGTTGGGTTTATTTTTCACTTAAATGCAAATGCCATAAGAGCAGTCGCCTTAGCCCCACGAGATGTGGTGAGTTGCATACCTATGTATCTTCACATGTATTACTAATTTAACGAGTTCATTACAAATTTAGGAGTTTAGCATGAATCTACTTTATCGATATCAAGTGCGTAGGCAAACAAAACAACACACAGCTACTACTATGATGTCATTTATGACACTTTAGTCTCAACGGAACATGCTAACCTGATATCTTCCTATTTTTAAGAAATCCCAAATTGTTAGGATTTTAGATCTAATTACCAATTAAACATATCACAAGTACGTAGCGGAAAGATCAAATACGTATAGAACTTATAATTAACAAGGGATTGAAGATGTGTACCTTTTAGCAAGAAACGTTACACCGTCTTCAATATACGCGTGTGTATAACACCACGCAAAACCACCAAGGATCAAAAGAATAATTCCTCTAAGTTTACACACACAATACGTTCTTAGAAATAACGTGTATGCTAGTACTAGTAGTGTTTAACCCAATGATCATCATAAATTGACTATCAAATAAACCAAATAACCCTTCGTGTTCTGGAGGGTCGAACCACAACCAAACGAAAAACCCTTTGTGGGTTTGCTTCTGATCAAACATGATGGGAAAAGGAAACCAAAAACCTTAAAAGGTTTTGGTTCGGTTGACTAGGAGAAAGAGCAAGAGAGATTAGGGATTTTAGGGATTGAAGTTATAAGCTCTCAAGGACCCTAAGACATCCTTATATACTCCTCTCAACTTGGCTTGCAAGCAAAGTCCCCCACCTCCTCATGAGGAGGTGGTTCGACCGACTATAAGGAAAGAGTGGGAAAAATCAAACTTTCCTTTTTCTCGGTTTTGCATATTAGTCCTTTAACTATTAACAACTAATATTTATTCTTGTTAAACTTTTAACGATCATTTTTTAAACACTAATTAATATATTACATTAATATATTAAAGCATTGTTCTACATATAAACATGTGCGCCCTTAGGCTCGAATAAATTTCCGGACATATATAATTTATATTTGTTCACAATCCAACACAAATATCACATTTGAACACAATCTCTCGCTTTAAGTGTAATCGATTTGAGTCTGATAATTGTAAGTCTCGTCATTTGCTAAAACTCGATTTGAGTCTGAATAAGTTTTATTAGTACTAACAGATTATTCCAAGAAATTCAAAAGTAAGTAGAAAATTCATACAAGTGCTTAAAATGTCACTAGTACAGCAACATGTAGCTATTTGTTTGTCTATACAGTATTTTGTGATTACGAAAGTACACTTCATTTGGTCCACTACATACTAAGAAACATTTCTTAGCATTTTGTAATGCTTAAAACAAATTTTTGGTGTCTTGGTTCAAGTCAAACTGGATTGTGACAAGTAATATAGGTCGCCGACTCTGGCTACCCAAAAGGGTAATCGTCTTGGGATTAGTCGGCTCGCAATGTCGAGCCGAAAACCCATGTATAAAAAAAATTGGGTGAAAGAAATGTCACTGGATTGTGACAAGTATCATATGGGATTTTAGTATGTAGCAAATGTCGTTAAGAACTAAATGCAGAAAACGTAGATATGTGAAATATGCATATGCAACAGGATGGCAATGCATATTACTATAAAGTTGGCAGGTACGACCAGTTACTTAGAAATTGGTCGATTTTGGTTATATTAATGGATTTAACTGAAAAGGAAACATGTTAAAAAGAATAAGCACTTTTTCATATACTTAAAAAAATGAACACCGTAAACTAAAAAAATGAAGCTAATTCTATAAAACAAAACATGTCATAGCGAAGGTTTTTTCAAAACATGTTATTAAACATAAAGATTATTTTATTAGGATGGTTGACTACATTTATAGAATAAAGTAGAAATCAAAAATGTAACATTTGCAATGTTCATCTAGTTATAAATAACATGTAGTCCACAAAGATGCAAGTCATCCCATAACAAGAACATATGTAATTACTTATACGAAGTCATGGTGCTTTGAACAAATGCTTAAATACATGTCTAATGCTTAAATCATTTGTACATGAGTATTATGCACTTTCTCTTTCTAAATTCTCACTAATCATTTTTTTTAAATTAACCAATAAAATCATTAAGTACATAATTAAACATCATTATTAGGCATAACAATCATTTTCTTAAACTAAAACTAAACAATGAAGAGAAACATACACTAGACGTATTAGTAATAAACTTATCTACAGACATTTGGTCCAAAATTAAATCAATTCGTACAATCATTCTTTTACCATTTCCAGATTTCCAGTTCTTGCAAGCCATCTATACTTCTGATTCCCCATATTCTAAGTTTTTAATCAGGATACTTTTACAAGGAGGATTAACTTATGAAACTAGTCTCAACTCTAAATAAAAGAGCACGATTCACTCTTGGGGCATTGCCCTAGTGGTATAACTTTTCACCGTAAACGTTCAATTGATCACTCAGTCAGTGAGCAGGTGCTCATTATCTATGATTTTATTTTTGGTTTCTTTCGAAGAAGGTTTTTTAGTGCGGAAACCCAAAAAGTTCACGACTTTAGTGTTTCCACACCGATATTACAGCTCTTAGTGGAAAGATCATGGCGAGACAACAGAAAACCGTTAGATATGGAAACGACCCGGTTGGTATTCAATCTAAATACTCTCCCTCCCGCAATCCGTAGCGCCAAAGATTCAAGCGAAAGCTCGAATTCAATGAGGAAGCTAAATAAACATTAAAGCAATAATTTTCTTTTTTATTGATGAAGACGTTCGACAACAAGCGAACATAAATCTTCGAGCAAAACCAAAATCAATAATTAGCAGCAAAAGCATTAATGCAAAATTTAATTTGTGGTTCAAATCATCCGATACCAAACTTAACAATCTTCTAACAGCAACACCTAAAGCAAAAAACAAAGTATCAAAAACAAAGTGAGACAATATAATTATATAGGATATTGAGGCATCAACCCTGCGATCACACTAGTTTACCTAATTGTTGTTGATTGCGTATTGTGTCTAATTGTTGATCGTTTGTACATCCTCTTAATTGATCAAGGAAATCTGTCCGGTTGGTGGCAAAAGTATACCTTTAGTCTTGTGCCATTTAGTATTCGATGATAGATAGGTATAATAAAATATCATCCGGGATTGGCTTTGCTTTGTTATATTGACTGTTTCTTTCAATTGAGTGATATTAATTATGATACCTCACACCTTGGACTCCCACATAAATAACTAAATGTCCCTAACCCAAACATCTAACCGAATATTGGCAAATCTAATCGGTTAACATTCATCAAACATACAACATCTTGACATCTATAGTAATATAGGCAACAACATTGCAAGATATAGGGCACGATGGTCTTCCCAACTTCTTCTTGACTTCATTTTGATAATATCGAAACTTGACATAGTTATCAATCTCATTGGTTCTTTTATATTCAACTCTGAGTTAGAATACTCGCCTCATACTTTTGAAAACACGTACATCCACCGCATTCTCGGCTAATTGGAAAATGACAGCAAAAATACTCATCTTATAACATCTTGTTTTAAGACATCAACGCGATTGACGTCTCATTATTATCCTCATCATTCCTTATGATTCTAGAACAATACATGACATTGTTTTCATATCATATCCTGTGTCGATATTTAGGTAGGATGATTTATAATCATCTTATTAAAATGAATTAGGACGCTTCTTCATTTGAATAAGGAAATTATAAACCACCGAACCATAAGTTTATAAATTCTTAGTTACAAGGATTGGGACACCTCTGTTTGTAAGTGACAAATTATAAATGAGTGGGCTTAAATATATGACATATGTACGAACAATATTCTTTCAAATATGTGATCCGTTTGTACGAATAAATTCCATTTCTTCAGCATTATCATTGCCTCTAGATTTCTTTAAGATTATAAGATAGTCATTCATTATCTATTGCAACTAACACTCTATCATTCAACTAAATCTCGGGACGAGATTTCTGTAAGGGTAGGAGGATGTAACAACCCTAAATTTTCACTAATGGAATATAACAACTCGTAATTTTCATTAATGTAATATCCATCTATTAAATTAGATGCACTGTAATATCCATCTATTAAATTAGATGCACTATAATATCCATCTATTATATACCACCTTTTTACAGGGAAATTTTTGCTTTATCTCATTATGCAACGTAACTTGCATCTTTAAAGTAAACGAGCTCACGCAACAACCAATGCCAACTACAACTATGTTTATATCATGTAAACATCCTAATATATCAAGTCTATGTTTAAATATCATTTTTACCATGTACGTTAACCATTTAACGTACCATTTACAACATTATTCCAAAACAAGCATTATATGTTAACGTTTATTCCAAAAACCCTAATTACATGTCAAAACAAGTGTACAAATGTTCAAAGCATGTGTACAAGTTACAATGCCAAACTTTTGAATATTTTTTCCCTCCTAAACCCTAGTACAATGATAACCGACCTTTTTAAGGTTAATTATATATCAATTATAGTATACGTATTCCGAAAGACTCAAAAAAATTCCTTTTGACCAAAGGAAAATCAAAAATCCCCCGGGTCATTTCCCAACGAGGTTTGAATTGAAAATCGAGAACGTTTGTGATTGCGTCTTTGAATGGTTAAAGATTTTTAGGTTGAGATTTCTATTTCTAATAGTAATAAGCAAAGAAAAGTAAGAAAACCCTAAAAACAAAAGTTAATAAGGCTAAAACACGAAAAACAAGAACGGGATTCTAATCTCGTTCTTTAAAAATCAAAATCCTAAAAATTTAATCCTACGAACGCAAATTTAATTTTCCTAGGTGCTAAATGATAAAAGAAAATTTTCTAAAAAAGAATTAGATTTTTTTTTGACTTTTTTATAATTTTTTATGAATTAAAAGCTGTTTTATAAAGAAAAATTGATTAAAAATACTAAATTAATTTGGAAAAATCTAAAAAAATAGTGAAAAGTACTTTGAAAGGTGCTGGATTCAAGAAAAATAAAACGGCTGAAATTGGCTTATTGAAATAAGCTGAAATAAGCAAAACAGTTTTATAAGCTAAAAAGGGTAAAATGAGTATAAAAATAAAAATGTACCAAGTATGACCAGATGGTCCTACTGGTACCGATGGTTAGTGTGTGTTTGTGTGGGACGAGTGTGTGCTATAAGGGAGGTCACAAGGTCGAATCCTTGGGCCTTCCTTTTTGCAAATTATTTTTTTTTATTTTTCTTTTTTCAAATTTGTAAAACTAGTTAAAATAAGCAACTTTAAAAAAATGAGTTTTTACTAAAACTTAAAAATAAGCTGAAATAAGCAAAACAAAATCACAATTTTGAAAATTTTACACAAAGTCTTAAAGTCTAAACTGTTAAGCTTTTTAAGGGCAAATAGGATAGTGAAATGCACTTTATATCCGCATAATACACATACATTTTGAATCTCCCACCTCAAACTCAAACACACACACTCTATTGGAGTTTTAGCATTCTCTAGTAGTTGTAGAAGATCATGTAAAGTCCCTTAAGATCAGGAATAGAAGAATAGAATCAAGAGAAAGAAGCCCTTGAAGTCGTTTCTAGGCGTACGAACCTAAAAACCCTCATTCGACCCATTTTAGCTCAAGTAAGCTCAAAATCTTGTTCAATAAACTCATAATCTGTTTTAGAATGTTCATAATACTCTTAAGATCATATATAAACTCTTTTTTAAAGCCTTGAATCCTCAAACCCATGTGTTTTTTTAATTGAGAACCCTAAAATAACAGACCCGTTTTGATTTTCTGCTAACAAATCTTTTTTTTTCTAAACTTGGTTACGTTAGAACATCTTTTTTTTACTTATTCTAATAAAGCTATACTGCAAATTTCAAATTGGGAACCCTTAAATAAAGCTTGTACATGCTTTTGGGATCTTAAATTTAAAATTATTTTCCTTGCATTAGGGTATATATCGTAATTTGAAATTTATAATATAGAGGCTGAAATGTCTTTATTCTATAAAGTTATAAATATAAAAAGGGGGGGTGACCCCTATCTTTCACTGTTTTCAAAGTTTAAAGGTTTAAAAATTATATATGCTTTATTATATAGAGGAATAAACTTGTAAAAGTTTATAAATCAAGGGTATATATTGCCATTTTTGCAAACTTAAAAATATAAAATATAGTACTTTTATAAATTATAAAAATATATATTAATATTACAAAACTCGATTTTACTAAAACCCAACACATTTATCGTTATTAATCATCGCTCGACGCATTATAAATCAATTGCGTTATATATTTAACGTAATTTATGCACATAACTAGCTTTTGAGAACTTAAAATTTATCGTGTCACGTTAACTAGGGTGAATTTCATGTGAGGGGTTCATTTGAGTATTTGTTTTCGACGAGGTTTGTTGGGTTTATGATTTAAAGTGCCGACTCCTCAAACGATACTACATGCCTCTGGATTATGATAGCCCGAAACAGTATACATTATTTTCTGTTAATGAGTGATGTCATGAGCTTAGGGGCAATAACAATATTTTCATATTATTATACTCATTGCATTTATTACACTTTTGGGTGTTTAATAATTGTAAAACCCAACTTGTATGAATAAACTTGTATTCAAACTGTTTTTCCTTAATAAATTGTATTCATTGCAATTATTACACTTATGGGTGTATAAACATCGTAACCACTATTGAATTGATTAATCAACTATTATAACTGAAAACCTATGAATTTCCTCACAACCTTTGTGTTGACTTTTTTGCTTGTTTATTCTCAGGTAATGAGCAAACCTTATGGCACGGAGTGGCACGGACTTGAAGATGGCTAAACTGTTATCATTCAAACTTTATACTTCTAGATTTTGGGACCTCTTTTGTAAAACTCTGATATGTTATTGAATGGTAACTAAATTTTCTGAAACGTCTCTTTTGAGTCATTTTCTATGATTATGTCTGTTGATCCATGAAGTAATACCCCAGATTAGCTTCCGCTGCTATATGTCAAATATGGGGGTGTTACAGATTGGTATCAGAGCTCATGGTTATAGAGAACAAGGGTAAAACCTAAACTATAACTACTTTTTTTTCCATCCAAGAAAGTCCTCCGTGCCATTGCAGTTTTCATGAATAGTTTGTGTAAGAAATTATTCCTTGCAGATAAACACTACTATTATATTTATATAATATAACTTTTGATTATTTCTTTTGGGTTTTTATATACGTCACTTCTTTCGCACCTCATCCTATATTATCCTATCTTGATTCCGATGTTGAGAATACTTTTTCACTCTCTAAACACTATCTGACTATTATCCGGCTTAACCGTACTATTTCAACACGCCTCAACCGAGAAACAACTCTTCTAACTTTTCTTTAGGATGATTTTAATAAACTATCTTTTAGCCTCACTAGCCCTCTCACCTTTTTATGATGACCCATATATGAAGGTCGTGCAAGCATATGATGCTACTGATAATGAATTACCTATTCCACCATAAGCTCTTATTGCTCCACCGACTATTTTGCCTCCATCTCTAGTGTTATCACGATTCACCAAATGTTTGATTTCATTACATTTCCTTTACTCCTGAGAAGATTTCACCCACCTCAAGACGCTGAGACACCTATTGAATCACCCATTTTCATTATTCTCACATCTTCATCAGTAGGTTCAACATCACACCAATTAGGTCATACACATCACAACCAGCTATCTTTTAATAATTCGCCTTAAAAGTTTATAGGACTAGTTTTCCACAAAAACAAATAAATTAGAGTGAATCAGAGCTGGCGCAGTAGGATGCAATTGTAGGCCATTACCCTCAGGTCTCAGGAATCAAAGTCCTTAAACTTACTTCAAAACGATGGTCTTCCCAAAACTTCTTCTTGAATTTTCATTTTGATAATCATCGAAAACTTGACATATGTTATCTATTCATTGGTTCTTTATTTATTCAACTCTAGTTAGAATACTCGCCTTTATACTTTTGTAATCACGTACATCCATCTCATTCGCTGGTAATTGGAAAAAATAGACAGCAAGTAAATCACTCATTCTTATAACATCTTGTCTTGAAGACATTAAGTAATTGTCGTCTCATTATTATCACTCATCATTCCTTATGATTCTAGAAACCAAATACATGCTCATTGTTTTCTTATCATATCATGTGTTGATTATTTAGGTAGAATGATTTATAAATCATCTTATTCAAATGGAGAATTAGGTCGCTTCTTCATTTGGAATAAGGAAATTATAACTCACACCGAACCGTAAGTTTATAATTCTCAGTAACAAGGATTAGGGACGCCTCTGTGTGTAAGTGAACAAAGATTATAAATGGAGTAAGGCTTTAAATATTTGGCATACGTTACGAACAATATTCTTTCATATCTGCTGATTCGTTTGTTCAATAAGATTTCCATTTCTTCTGCATTTTCATTGCCTCTAGATTTCTTCCAGATTATGAGATAGTATTCATTATTCTATGCAAAAACAACGCTATCATTAACTAAATCTCGGGTCGAGATTCTGTGAAGGGTGAGAAGATGTAACAACCCGCAATTTTCATCAATGTAATTATTCATCTATTACAATTGGATACGCTGTAATATACCATTATCATTCCACCTTTTATACGGGAATAATTTTTCGCCTTTATTCCATTAGTAACGTAGTTTACATAACTAAAGTAACACGAGCTCTACGCAACCAACAAATGCCAAACTAAAACTTGTTATATTATGTTAACATATAATATGTCAAGTCTATGTTTATAATAATCTTTTTACCTTGTATGTTATCCTTTAATGTACCATTACAATGTCTATTCCAAAAACAAGCATTATACATTTAAGTTTATTCCAAAACCTCTAATGAATTCAAAACATGGTGTACAATTGTTCAAAGCAGGTGTATAAGTTTACAATGACAAAGTTTTATAAATATCTTTTCCCTCCTAAAACCTAGTACAACCTTCGATCATCATTGTATCTAGTCAATTGTTGCATGAAATACAAAACTAGTCATTTTTACCTCATAAATCATGTTGATATTATTCCACCTCACTTAACACAAGGTTACATACCACCCTAATGAACAACTCCTAGAACCCTAATACCTATCCCTAAATCATCTATTGATTACCCTAATCCTAAATACCCTATATTCATCTAACCATAAACCAAAATCATAATAGCCATCAGCACACGCCATTTGATCTTTAACTAGTTTCATAGTTTTTATGAATACTGTTCAGTAATAAAACATAGAAAATCTGGGCATAAATCAGTAGGTTCTAGTTGTTACATAAAAATACTAGGTTGTATAGCCACCTATGTCTTGTGATAATTTTCGAGGAACCTGATTGATACATCACCATGAATATCGACAGATCGAGCTCATGAATTAGAGTCATAGCCAGGAAATAGAGCTCCCAAATAAACGCGTGCAGCCAAAAAATTCGAGCCACACCCAGTATGTCGCTACAATGCGTTCTCGTACATCTCTTAGACTTTTTATGAGTAAAACCCCTAACTCTATGTTTCACAAGTCCAAAAGCTTCGCGTAAAGGATCCTTCTACAATTATATCTAATCATGCCAATCACTGGTTAGCTCGTGTTGATCGAACATTCCCCCCCCCCCCCCCCCCCTACGTTTATACCGAATGGACAACAAATTCCCCCGGGATCTCGTTGTTGGCTGACCATAAAAAACCCCCCAGTCATGTATAAACTAAATAAACAGACCTCAAGCTCCTCCTACGACTCATACCCCACCTTCATCACACATGACCCTCACCTCACCACATCACCATCACTTCAGCACCTGACAAGCACCTCAACCAACCTCCGTGAATAATACTTAGTTATTCTAAAATTAGTCCATTGTCGAATTAACAATATGGGTAATATTGTTTAAATTAAGACAAATCTGAGTGATGGTGATATCTTGGATTATTAATGGATGTGTCGCCAGACTTCCAAATGATATTCATAAGATGAGAATGTTGGACTTCTCTCAACTAACAAGATTATCTCTTTATGGATCCGGCCGTCGATTAACCGTTATCTTTGTAAGTGATTTTGATTTTATTAATTTCCTTTTTAGACTTGTGATGCAAATGTAGGTCTCCTGCATTTGTGTTTATAATCCTTCTTTGATGTTGTTAAAAGTTATCCTGAATAAGGTAGCTAAGTAAGGACTATTTTTAGAGTGTTTTGTGAAGCATATGACTGGACACATTGTAGTCAATATAGAATTTGTTCCTTGAATAGTTGAAGTATGATTGCACACCATTAGGCCGCCCTCGTTCAGGGGTTAGAAATTAGATGTATGTCGTGGGACCACGCATCCAAAAACTCAGGTAGATATGTCTCAATGATTTTTGGTAATCTTGATTAATCATATATACGAGAAAATAATTGTTAATTAATGGAATGAGTTAGATCCATATCCCATTTTTTAACTCTGGTATCGGAACAAAGGGATTGTATATACCTTAAATCATTTTAACTATGACTTTACAAAACCACACTCAGGTATTTCTGGAAACATTGACGTGTTGCTAGACGCTTACCAATGTTGTTATATTTTATTTGTGACATGTCCAAGTGGGAAGCAGTTTGGGATAAGTCCCAAATCATAAATATAATTATACGACGGAAGGAAATATGTGTGCCATAGGGCACACACGTATACACAAGAGGATCGTTTTATTATGTAAGTAATATATGTTATTGTTATATTTACTTATATTAATTATGTTTTCACGAAATTATTTAAAAAAGGTACTTTAATTATGAGTTGATGTTATGACTAATTTAATTGGTATTAATCAATGTGAGGACTTGTTAGTATGAAAACCAAACCCGAGGGCGTGTTGGTTTTTGATTTCCGATCGAATCTCCAAAGAGTACAAGGGAGGGTAGGGTCGTCAAATTTATAAACTTAAAGAGGGTGTCTGTTGTCTAATTAGTAGAACAATTTAGATGCTATATATAACTCTTAGCTTTCATAAAAAGATGTACGACATATAAGATTATATCACTAAAATTACCTTACGAACAAATTATATTATAAAAGTTAGTTATGCACATGCAATTTTACAACCTACTCTTCAACAGATTATTATCTATTGCATTTGCCAAAGTTAACCTTTTCTTTTATGGTTGTTGATTCTACTACATGCTAAAAGTAACTTGGTTATTGGTTATTGATGTAGATTGGCTGCAAAGGGTTTTCGTTTGTCGGACAATTTTAAACTAAGAAACACAGATAATAAATATAATGTGATGTTTGTTTATTTTGTTTTGTCTTATTTGTATAGCACAAAAGATAGCATCCAAGCGTTTATATATAATATATTATATATAATTTATTCATATATATTATATAATGGTTATATTTTATTAACAGTACTTTACAATTGAATATACTACAATCTCAAGTGCGACGCTCCAAGAAAATAAATTTCACACTTTGACGCACTTATCATATTATGTCATTTTCATATTTAAAAGTTTCAATTTTTAGTAAGTTTACCCGAAAGTAAGCTTAAGGATAATATTAATCTCATCTTGCATTTTTTTATCGCAATTAGAACTAAAATATTACGTTATCCATCTTTGTTCTATTATAAACTATATTAAAAGTATTACGCAAGTTTGCTTTTAAAAGTCAAACTTTCGTAGTTGACTTATTTTTACCCCAAAATTACACCACTTGGACTCCGCCAGTCAAAATCTTTCGTTTTAGGAGTTAAAGGCAACTTTTGTAGCAAATCGAAACCTACAGGACATCCTTTATCATATTCGAAAGTCCTCTTAATTTGATTTCTCAAAAATTTACTTTGACTCTGCTACGGTCACAGTCAACTTTGGATCAACATGGTCAACCAAAAAAACTCTTTAATATGACATTTTTGACATATTTCGACTATTAAAATACACTTAACTAGTCTATATATTATACCAAAAACTAGTCAAAAATTTAAAAGTATACCTAAAACACGCTTTTAATATTTTCCGCACTTAGATCATCTAGCAATAATCATAATACACGCAATACATCACTTTAATCAAACAAGAAACATAACTAGAAGCTTACAATGCTATCAAGAAAATCAAACTATGGTTTCCCCTTTGGCTTCTAAAAATTGGGTAGAAACTTAAAAACCAAAAATCAAACATTTTCAAATCAGACCAACACGACTAAAAATAACAACAGTATCAAACCCAATCTAAACACGCACCCCTTGATTACACGAGAATAGCAGAACACAGAATAAAAATGTTACTTCTTCAATACATATTGCTCTTTGTGAAGGTTTACGCTATAGTGGGATTTTAGCTATTGAAATCAAGGATTAGATGATATAAATTGATTTGATTGCATGTCGGAAAATAAGCCGAAAAAATAGGTGTTTGTGGGGTGGCCGGTTCGAAGAGAGCAATGAGAGGGAGGAAAAGATTTTATTTTTGGTAAAGTGTATATGGGTGGAAGTATCACCCTATTTATTAGAATACGTCTTTGATAGGATTGGCAAATTTTGGGTCACATCCTTCTCAATCGTCTTTTAAAACTAATACAAGATTTGTTCGTTTATATGAGATGAAATACGCTGGCTCCAAGGACTCGGGTCACATCCACACTAGTAAATATTTTTAAATCCGTCCCACTTATTTTACTTTTAAATACATTTGAGTTAAACTGTTTTTTTAATCCTGTACAAAACAAGACCTTTTAAACTAGGTTTTTTACAAAAACTCAGGAAATCGGTTTAAAATGTCTCAAAATATAAGCTATTTACGCTCTCGGAAGCAACAAATAATTTTTTTATGACTTCTTAGACGCAACTAACAAATGAGAAACTCAATCTACGGATTGAAATTAGAACCTATAGTAGAGGAAATTTTTCATCAAAGACCTTATACTAGTATAAACGACGATAATTATTTACGAGCATAAATAATTTCGTAGCTCGGGCATAAACGTTGACCTGAAACTAGGGTTGTTACACTGCCTAGACAACATCCAAACATTCAGGCTCATCGACCATTCAACAATAAGTACTATTCTTATCTCGAAAAGGAGTTTAAGCTAGATTAATACAAGGGTTCACTTTTGAACGTTTTTAATCGCTGAAAAAGACAACAAGATACACCATGCTATAGCACCACCACCGCTAATTAGTGATAATTTCTATTAAATTTTTGTTTATTTTTACATGATAGCTCTAGCTGGACCTCTCTTACGTGTCTAGCTGTTCACTTTTTTATATGTTTTCATACGTTTTATTTATTTTTTGTACGTTACATACGCTTTTGTACGCATTTTGTATGTTTCGTTTACGTTTTTTAACATTTTCATACGTTTTTGTCAAATTCCTGAGCTAACCGTTCAATGTGGCTTGTGTGTTTGAGTGAACACTTTATGTGTGTGAATTGTTTGTTGGTGTAGATGTGACTACCAACTGCATAGGTTTTGTTGTGGTAGTGTATAGTTCCATGTTCTTCAATTTCAAGTGCAATCTTATTAGTGGTTTGTGTGTAGTTTAAACTGAGTCTGGCAAGACTTCCGATTTCATAGTGGAAGTCTTCAACTCTCGCAGGAGCCAAGCGATACGTTCGTTTACTCTTGGTACGAGGAATATTTGATGTCATTAGTTACAATCATATCAAGACTTCACTTTAAGCTCTTTCTTGTTAACATATATGAAAACACACTTATGTCGCTATCTTTTCTTAATCTGGAAGTTGAGGATGTTCATGATCTTGTTCTTAGGATACACGAATCTTTTCAGTTGAGGTTGACCTTTTATGAGCTTGTACATTGTCTGCATAGCTTTTGCCCTGTTGATCCCACTTCAATAGATCAAATTCCTTAATCTTGTATAAGGTTTAGTTATATTAGATAAATCTAACACAACTATAGTAGAAACTGTGTTTGAATGTATTAAATATTATGCGGAATCTAATATCTTTAATATTAGAAAGAATTATTAATAAGACAGTTAATATAATGAACTTACTTTCTACATATAAGCTTCCAATATTATTAATGTTAATAATACGGAATACTCTAATAGTATTTGGGTTACAAAGGGACCTTGATAGCGATAAATTAGAGATCTAAGAATTGATATATTGTATACAAAACTCTATGCCCTTATGAACGCTCCTTTGTATCACTCAGGAGCACTAGTAGATTACAATTTTTTCCTATGTATCATAATCTTTTCTATAAACAAATAATCTTAATACATGTCATCAATAAGCGTGAGTATTAAACAAACAGAACAAGTATAACCTAATTAAAACCTCAACAGCATTTATTTATTCTTAGCAGTCTTTAACCCTTGAGCAAAGGTACTATTATTCAATTGCAGTAGTAAACACTCTATAGTATTTTACTTTTGAAGTTTACGTGACAGCACAAATCCTAGATGTAGCTCTAGCAATTTACTCAAACAGGTGCCAGCAGTAATTCTCTAACACAATACAAGTTAAGATTTTTAATCCTATTCAATCCTCCCTAACTGATATTCTTCTTCTCTAAATAATCAAGTTTCTGTAATTTGTAAGGCCTTTCATCACACCAAGGAGGATGCTTCCAAACACTTCTTTACTTCTTAAGCTGAATATTCATTATGAAGATTTAAAGAATGCTGATAAGCCATTCACTTTCATAATCAATTCAGTTAAAGCTTCTGTTTTCCAACATCATTTAAAAGTGTAAGTGTGGCAGGGCGATACTTCTTCTCTACCGTAACGATATAAATACTGCACAGATTGCTACCTCAAGGAAATGTACTCCACAGGTGTCAAACAGCTTCCAATTCAAACTTTGTTGTATCCTTGTTGCTGGCCTTCATATCTTCATCTTTATATATGTGGTTCAAACAGTGTTTAATCAATTCAACCACAAACAACAAATCAAGTCTCTACCACTAGTCGTGTTGACTCATATTTATCTTCTTACCAAACATTGTACAGATCTTCCAATTCTTCGCCTGTTAAAAACTTTTAGGCAATTGACTTAAGACCATGTTACAAATTTGAGAATTTCCATCAGCAGTTCTCATTATTTGATCAATAGCTTTTTTTCCTTCTTTATAAATCTTCTAGTCAAACAATCTTTGGAGACTTAACAGCCAACGAGGTAATTATAGCATCCAAATTGCTTACAATTCTTCTTCATTGGTATATGATTTTCCCATTAGCTTGTGGTTAAGTTTGCTGTTTCTTTGTCCATTTCTACTTTTGCTTCTTTGTTTAATCAACTTGTATCAGCTGTGGTGGTACGCTCTCTTTTATCTTGACTTCCACCAGCTCTGTTCAGTGTCATTCGCAAATGTGCGCTTTGATGCCGCGTTTATTTCCCTCTTTGAATGCTCTCTGGTACAAACATCTTTGAATAGAATCAAACACTCTTTCAACTTGCGCAATCTTTGAGCTTGGTATCCCTTCCATGTTCTTTTGGTAAGTACTCACATTGTTCTTTCTACTATTGAGGCTTTTGTCTGGTGGCCCACCCCCCCCCTCTTTTCACACCCCCCCACCCCAATTTTGTTTTTTTCCTTTTTGTTTTTTTGTTTTGTGTTTTATTTTTTGTTTCTTTTCTCTTCTGATCTTTTAGCTGCAAAAATTGTTTTCTTCTTTTCTCTAAGGAAAGGTTGAAATAATGTAGGCTTTTCTTCAATAGACAATTTTCTTTTTCTTGTGCTTGCATTCTTTCAGACCATTTGATTGTTTCACATCACAATCTTTGCTTATTCTATCTTCCCATGTTTCATATCAAGGCAAAATATTGGCTTTTCTACCTTTTTCAGCATTTCTCTTGCAAGTTTTCTTCTTTGTTATCAAATGCAGGCTTAGTAATTTAAGTAGTTTATTTTCATCAAGGCCTGTTTTGATCTTTCTTGTTCATAGGCTTCACATGTTTTATCAATATTCCATTACCTATGTCCTGTGATTGTTGTGAAGATAGTTGTGAAGATATTGTTGTTATAGATTCACCCAGCTCTTGTATAACAACCCCTTTCATCATGGGTTTTGAACTTTTCATTTCTTCAAGTGCTTGAACCAAAATAATATCATCAACAGTTGTAATTGTAGCACTAACAGTTTGTTTACTCGCACTAACAGTTGTTGACTCTGAATCACTTGCACAACATAACTATATCACCATGCAGCACTTACTTGAGCAACATCAATAATTAGTTAGTAGTGGTTATTAACTTCAAACTACTTCTCTAACACTTCCTTTTCATCAACAACTTCTTGTTCTGCAAACTAACAACTCCTCACTTGCAGAAACATTTCACATCATGAACCACATCCAGTTGTAATTTTTCATCTGCATCAATAAGCATCTTTTCTCTCATGTTTGGATGCTTCCTCACCCAAACTTTCTTCATTACTAGAGGATTCTCCCGAACGTCAAACAACTTTCGATTAAATCTCTTCAGCCTCTATCGAGTTCTTGACTTTATTTTTTTTTTTCATGCTTCTTGACCATACTTTTAAACTAACCAATCTCAATATGTTGAGTGGTCTTTGGATTCCTCCAAATCAAGAAACCCTATTTTGTTTAAAGTTGGTACATAGTGTCATCAATTCATTATGTTTATGCATATTCTCTACACACTTCGAAGTGTGTACCTTCTTTGCGAGAGCGAATCATTGGATATGTTTAGATACACTTTTCAAACTAGGTTCTTGTGACAGAGTATAGTTGTATCCCCCCATGGTTTCATTGTCACAGGGACCACCACCTGAATTAATTTCATGGGAACTAGATTCATTAGGTGTTGCCTTGGATTGGGTCTTATTGATGTTTATCATTGTCGGCACTGCTTCTAAGCTACGAAGCTAGTTGTGGACAACCTCACCATAATAATCACCAAATCTTTATGGACAGCCTCATCTGCAACATTTTCAATAGATCAATGTCAAAGGTACCTGGAATGTCCTTTCTTTTAGGCTTTATAGGTTGGTTGTGTCTTTTGAGGTTGAGTAGATGGTTGAATAAAGGTGGGTGTATGATGGGGATCAGCTGGAATTGCTGAATCTTCACCCAATTGTAATTGGTTTTGTACCACCATAGTTTGAAATAAAGGTGTTTAATCTACTAGAAAACCTTTGCTACCTTCTCATATTTATAAAATTTTTTAGTTGTGAGAGGGTGCAATATAAATTTTCTTATGAGTTGGCATCTCATCAAGTTGTTGGTCCAGAAATATTTGTATAAACCTTGGATACATTAAAAATTTGCCAGACAAACTATCCAAGTTTATAATCATACTATCAAAAATGAATTTTAAAAAATTAAATTTCTGGTTTGTAGCTAAACAGATAATGGGGACAGACGCCTTAGTACTACCTAAAACTAATTCACAGGCACGATATACTTTGGAATTAGATCACTGTCTAAATAGTATGAATTAGAAATTTCCATTGTGGGGAAAAGAATGGTTTTTAAAAAGTTAGTTTTTGTGAAATTTTCTCATACCCCATCAATGTAAGTTGTTCAAAAATGGTTTGATTTAGGTAACTTCATTACCTTCTTCTTTGCTAGTTGAAGATCTCTCTAATAGATGATTCAGTAATGATTCTCTCTTGTCATATACTCGGGGCATGTAATGTTCCTTCCTCCTTTAATAGTTGTCCCAATGACAGTTGACCAAAACTGTTCAATGCAAGAAAGTTTATATGTAGGATTAATCGGTTAATGCATACACCATATAGGGTGTGAATTCATAAAAATCCACAATTGTTCAATAACCATAAGCTCTATGGGTTTAGACAAATAATGAGACATTATTATAAGTATCTGCAAACTTTAGATGTCGCATTATATTGTTGGGTTTGATAATGGATAATTAAAATTGAGTTTAGGTCTTGTTAATAGAAGTATCCTGAAAGCATGAAATCGAATTAATTGATTAATAATTGAAACACTTAATCGATGTCTTTTATGAAAAATTCCCTCTACACAACCCAGTCTTTTATCAGTAGTATCTCAATCAGTAGTAAGTTCTGCCTTTGGCAGCGTTAAGTTTGAGTCAACCTAAGCATTAACTACTCAATTCCATTCACAATAGCGCTTTCTCCTATCAACAATCTTAACAACCTTTGCTTTGCTTATCATGCAAAATGTTATGTACCTACAAAAACCATAGAATGAAAACACAATCTATAGCAATTTTCACAACTATCACGTAGTATTAATGTTTACCTAACAGTTATTAAGGGATTACTAACAGTGTATGAAACTCCTCAGCAGCTATGAAGTATAACCGGCATAGTACTAATTATCTTAATAGACAGAAAATTTTAATGACGATGAATAACAATTCTAATTCATACAAACTCTACACAAAAACATAAGAGATAATAAGACTTTAAAGATTTAGCATTCTCTTACTAGCAATTAAATATTGAAGCCTTACTTAATCAAAAGCTTTTGTAAGCAATCTGCACATTACTTATAGTATGGGATTTTGACCATTTGATTCAATTTCTTTTCATGCATTTCGTAATAAAACTCGTGTCTATTCTCTTTATGCTTTTGTTTTTTGAATGAAAACAGGATTTTTTAATTATGCATAATATTATTGTTATTCGTCAATATAAAATCGTTGTTTGCATTAAAAATTGAACATAATCAAGTAGGCTGATTCTGTATCACAAAGCTCTTGTCCACAGAACTTGAAGCAACCACTTATTCAGCTTCTATTGTGGAATTTGCAAACACTGTCTGGTTCTATGCACTGCCTATGATATTATTAAATCTACATGCCAAGGAATTGCAACCTCCGATCACTTGCCTCCAGCATAATCACTATCGTGTATGATACCAAATCATAAGGAGGAATTCCTTTTGGATACCAAAGGCTTAATTTTGGTTGACCTTTTTAAGTCGTTTAAAATCCTTTTCACGGCATAAAGATGTGAAACACTTTCGGAGTTGTACTGGGTTTTAGCACAGGCACACACTGCAAACATGATGTCAGGTCTTGAAGAAGTAAGATACATTAATGAACCAATCATTGACCTATATATATGAACATCCACTTCTTCACCATCTTCATCCTTGAGTAGAGGTTTTTTTGAGTTTCCATTGGTGTGCTTGCTGGTCTTGATTCTGTTAAAACCCAATTTCTTTAAAAAATTTTAGCAACTTATTTATTTTGACTAATAAATATGCCATCCTTCTTCTGCTGCACTTGTAATCCCAAGAAGAATGTAAGTTCTCCCATAGAACTCATCTGAAATTTCTCATGCATCAACTTCTCAAATGCATTGCATAGCTCCTTCTTTGTTGAACCAAAGATGATATCATCCACATAAACTTGGACCAGCAAAATATCACCTTTGTGCCTTTTAATGAATAAGGTCTTGTCAATTTTCCCTCTTTGAAACCCATTGTCCAACAAATATTTGATGAGTTTCATACCAAGCTCTAGGAGCTTAATGTAGTCCATATAGTGCTTTTTCAACCTTGTAAAAGTCTGGATCTTCAAATCCTGGTAGTTGACATATATACACCTCTTTTTCAATCTTCCCATAGAGTAAAGCACTTTTTACATCTATTTGATACACCACAAAATCTTTAAATGAAGCATAGTCTAAAATTAGACCTAAATGGCTTCAATTCTCAGCATACAGGGGAAAAGACTTAATCATAGTCAATCCCTTCTTCTTGTGTGTACCCTTAAGCAACCAATCTTGTTTTATTTTTAATCACAATTCCCTTTTCATCCTTTTTATTCCTGAAAACCCATATAGAGCCTATAGCCCTTTTTCCATTTGTAAATCCACTAAAGTCCAAACTTCTTGTAATTTGAATTGTAGAAGTGTTACTTACATTGCCTCTTATCACTACGTGGATCTTTTCAATACATGAATTACCTTTTTGAGTTCTTCATGGATAGAGAAAACAAACAAACAAAGCAGTTTTGAAGAGTGAAGGTCTTTATGTTTGTTCTTTGTTGATGTACTAACAAACCCATGTTCCTCAATTCTTTGACTCTTTCTTGTTAGTGTTAACTGATTACAAATCTATAATCACTTGATCAAGAGGGATGTTCTTATGTAATTCTTGTAGTTGGAATGGGGATTGAATTGGATTGTTGTATTACAAATTGTCAGGTCAGCCACTGCACATCAATCTTCATCATACTTTGAGAAGTAAATATGCAATCATCTTCAAAGCTAGGCCATTTTTGGATCAAATGGAAGGTCATTGCTTTTTATTTTCACCGAACACATTAACTTTATTTGTGCCAGCAACATTAACAGTTTAACTAACAGTATTAACATTGTTAGTGCTATTAACATTATCTTCCTTCTCTTGATCATTACATTCACTTTCTTTTCTTGGATCTTCATCAACCTTTTTTCCATTATCACTTGAAGGTTTGGATCCATCATCATGAGAACTCTTTGGATCTTGGAAAAATGGTGGATCGATGTCCATTATGGTAGCAAATATTGTAATTTCGTTGACAGGTTCTGTCTCTATTTTAGCTTGACCTGCAGTATCTCACTTGCTTTTTTTGATACCTTTGTGCCTAGAAACTTTAACAGTTTAAATAAACGAGTATTAACATTATTTAGTGCTATTAACCATTATCTTCCTTCTCTTGATCATTACAGTTCACTTTCTTTTCTTGGATTCATTCAATCACCTTTTTTCCATTACACTTGAAGGTTTGGATCCATCATCATAAGAACTTTTTGGATCTTGGGAATATGGTGGATCAGCAGTCCATAATGGTAGCAAAATGTAATCTTTGACAGGTTCTATCTCCTTTCTAGCTTGACATGCATTATCACTTGCTTTTATACCTGCAAAACCATTAGACTGTGTACCTACAACAATTGGCTCATAATTCATTGTTCTTGTTAGTGCATCAATATCAAATAGCCAATCTGGTCCACTACCTACAACATTAGGTGTACTCTCACTAAACCTAATATGTAAGTTTTCTTCCACTATCCTTGTTCTACTATTGAATACTTTAAAGGCTTTACTATTCAAAGAGTATCCAACAAAGAAACCTTCATCAGCCTTACCATCAAATTTGCCTAAGTGATCTATGGTATTGAGAATGGTAACAGGCACCTAAATGGGTTCATAATAACTTTTAAATGTTGGTGTTCTACCATGAAATAAAAGTTTATATGGGGTCTTGTTATGAGGCTACTTAAACTATTAACACTCTATTTTGTACATAGCAAGCAGACTGAGGAGTACTACTGTTTCTGCCCTATAAAGTACGTTGGCAACATTAGAAATAGCTAGCATAGTCCTAGTAACTTCAGTCAGTGTCCTATTCCTCCTATTAGCATCCTCATTTTGTCGAGAGTTCTAAGCTATACTAATTGTCTCAAAATACCCTTCATGTCACAAAACTGAGATTCATCTAACTGTTTTTTAAACTCAGTCCCTATTATCACAATCTACATCACCTTAACCTTATGATCTACTTGATTTTCTAATCTAGTTATAAAGGCCTTAAGATCCACTAGTCTCATCCTTAGTAGCTAGAAAGAAAACCCATGTAAACCTACTGTAATCATCTATGACAACTAGACAATACATTTTCTTCTTAAGGCTTTTTATAAATGTTGGACTAAACAAGTCCATATGCAACAAATGTAAAGGAAGACTGATTGAGTTCTCTGTACTTACAAGAGGTTCTGTGCTGCTTTCCCTTTTGACAAGCAACACAGGTTTGATTGTTTTCAAAAAGTTTGGAAGGTAAACCTCTTACAAGATTTTCCTTAACCAATTTATTCATGGTTTTAAAATTAAGTGACCTAGCCTTCTATGCCAAAGTTTAGATTCATCAGATGTGGCTTTTGCAAAAAGGCAAGTTAAACCTCCTTTAGGAACTATGTTCTTTAAATCAACACTATACATATTGTTCTTTCTAGGAACTCTAAGTAAAACTTGACTTTTATCAATTAACTTAAAGTTTGGAGATAAAACAATACATTCAGTGTCATTAAAAAGAACACTATTTTTTTATCACACATTTGTGAGACACTAAAGAGATTAAACTTTAACTCTCTTACAAAATTTACATTTTCAAAATCTAGTATTACCAGTTTTATTGGTAAATTTCCTGTGAGTTTCCTCTTAGGGGTTCCCTCTAAATAAAACAAACCCCTCCAAAAGCAACATATCCTCCATCTATCTCTTTATAGTCTGTAAGATAGGACATGTTCCCTGTCATGTACCTTGAGCATCCACTATTAATCACTCCTTGAACTTGTAAATCTATTTGTGGATTGCCCTACACATTAGAT
>BQNB010009658.1:65000-75673 GCA_026074375.1 Tanacetum coccineum
AGACTAAAACTAAGAACATATAATTCAACAAACAATAAGCTCCAATATTATTAATGAAACAATACGAATACTCTTAATAGTATTAGGGTTACAAAGCCTTGAAGCTAAGAATTATATGAATGACTCGTTTGGTTTTGGTGTAGGTGTTGGTACATCAATCTGTAGCCTAGAGGCACCTCCTTTTTATACACAAGGAGTCCTAAACGGCGTCAATACATTCCTAAAGTATTCAAAACTTTGAAACCCAATACTTATATATATCCTTTACCAAAAATATCTCATACAAATCACATAAGCAGTACTAACTAACTCACCAGTACTAACTTCTTCACTAGCAGCATTAACTCCTTCAACAACATTAACTTTGTACTAACAGTAGTAACTTTTGTACTAGCAGTAGTAACTACTTAGTAGTTTTTCTTCTAAGTCTCTGAGCAGTACTAATATGCCTAGCAGTAGTAACTTTACACTAGCAGTAGTAACTACTTAGCATATTTTATAGTCTTTATCTCTGAGCAGTCTTAACTTCCACTAGTAGTAGTAACTTCCTCTAGCAGTAGTAACTTTATACTGGCAGTTGTAACTTTGTACTGGCAGTTGTAACTTCACCAGCAGTCTTAAATACTTAGAATAATTTTCATTGAAATTCTCCAGCTAGCCACTACTTTGATGAGTGCATTAAACACACTAGAGAGCATTAACTACAAGCAGCATTAGAAGGTTTTTATCTAACATTCTTAATGATGCTAGTATTACTGTTGCTCATATCAGAGTTAATGTTGCTCAGTTGTGTTAGTACTGCTCAAGAACTTTAGAGAAAAACGCTAAGTGTTTACTACTGCTAGTACACAGTTAGTATTGCTAGTGTAAAGTTACTACTACTAGTGCATATTAGTACTGCTTAGAACTTGAGAAAAAACTGCTAACGTGGTTCTACTACTAGTATAAAGTTTACTCACTGTTTAGTACAAAGTTAATGCTGCTAAGAAGTTAATGCTGCTAGTGAAGAATTTAGTACTGCTGAGTTAATTAGTACTGCTTATGTGATTTATATGAGTTATTTGTGTAAAAGATATGTATAACTTATTTGTTTAAAAGATTTGATATACTTAGGAAAGTATTGTAAGCCGAGTAGGACTCCTTATTGTATAAAAGGAGATCCTAAGGCATAGAGATTGGCCACACCAAAACCAACAAGAGTCATTCATATAATTCTTAGCTTTAAGGTCTTTGTAACCCTAATACTTTGAGAGTATTCGTATATTAATCATTAATAGTATTGGAGCTTGTTTTGTTGGAATTATATATGTTTATTGATTTATTGTTTCATTGATAATTCTTCTTAAATATTAAGGATTAGATTTCCATATCTTTAATACATTCAACACAGTTTCTACTATAGTTCTGTTAGATTTATCTAATATAACTAAACCTTAAGCAAGCATAAGGAATTCGATCTATTGAAGTGGGATCAACAAGTGGTATCAGAGCTTGTTGAGAAGTTGTGAATAAGAAGAACTTGTTTTTGCTAAAAGATATGGATCAAGATTCTACACACATTTAGTGCTGCCTAAAAGTTCCAATGTCCACCCTGGTGCGTCTGAGATCTGGAGGATGAGGATCTAACAATTCATTCAGATTGATCGACTATGCACTGTGGAAGTCATTAGCGAATGGTGCAACCTTGCCAAACCAAGCAGTTGTTGGAAGGTGTTGAAAAATGTGCATGCTACTTACTTGCTGAAGATACGGCTCAGAGACATTAGAAGTGCAGGCTAGAAGTACTTTATGATGGGTCATTCCCATATGAACATCAGTTAAAGGTTTAACTCTATAAAGGATGTTAAGCTGTTGTTGGAAGTTGTAGAAAAGAGATTTTGTGGGAATGCAGCTACTAAGAAGACTCGAAGAAATCTCTTAAAGCAGCAATATAAAAACTTCACTGCTCCAAGCTAGAGCTTTTGATCAAAACCTATTAATCGGCTTCAAAAGCTTGTGAGTCAGTTCGAGCTTTTAGCTGAAAAGCTTTCCCAGAGCTGTTCACACACAGATATTAAGCCGCTTGTCACCTGAGTGAAACACACCTGCTGTTGTGTCGAGGAATACAGTCAGCGTTAATAACCCCTGAGCCTGGAAAGCACATTCTATCCCAACCACAATGAGTATTCCCCCGCCTACCCCCCCCCCCCCCCACCCCCCCCCCCCCCACCCCCCCCACCCCCCCCCCCCCCACACCACCCCCACACACACCCACCACCCACAAACACACAACCACACACCCCCACACCCACCCCCCCCCCCCCCCCCCCCCCCCCCCCCCAAAACGGATGTCTAGCTCAAGTTCAAGCACACAGAACATGGCTTTTGTGTCCTCTTCAAATAACAACACTAACAGCTCTAATAAAGCAATTCATGCTGCTTATAGAGTTACTACTGCTAGCACTCAAGTTAATACTGCTTACTCTACCAATATAGATAACTTAAGTGATGTTGTTATTTGTTCATTCTTTGCTAGTTAACCAAATAGTTCTCAACTTGCACATGAGGACTTGCAACAAATCCATCTTGATGACATAGAAGAGATGGATTTGAGATGGCAAATGGCCATGTTGACTATGAGGGCTAGAAGGTTTTTGAAGAATACAGGAAGGAAGCTTACTGTTAATGGGAATGATACTATTGGTTTTGATAAGTCCAAAGTGGAGTGCTATAACTTCCACAAAAGGGGACATTTTGCTAGGGAGTGCAGAGCTCTAAGGAATCAAGACTACAAGAGCAAGGAAAGCTCAAGAAGGAATGTGCTTGTAGAAACATCTACTTTCTTTTTTATTTTTTTTTTTGTTTTTTTTTTTTTTTTTTTTTTTTTATTTGTTTTTTTTTTTTTTTTTTTCTTTTTATTTTTTTTTTCTACATCTTTGGTGTCATGTGATGGTCTTGGTGGTTATGACTAGAGTGATCAGGCAGATAAAGGACCTAATTATGCACTCATGGCTTACTCATCTTTAAGTTCTGACTTAAAGGTATCCAATAATTCTACTTGTTCTAAATCTTGTTTGGAAACTGTTAAACTTCTTAAATCTCAATATGATCAACTATTAAAAGATTTTAAGAAATCTAAGTTAATGGTTCTAGGTTATAAAACAGGTTTAGAGTCAGTGGAAGAAAGACTTGAATTTTATAAGAAAAATGAGTCTATTTATGAAGAAAAAAAATAAGGGCTTAAAATGGGATATTCAAGTAGGAGAAATAACTATTGGGGAGCTTAGGAAAAAGCTTGAAATAGTTTAAAAAGAAAAAGATGACATTCAATTTAATGTAGACAAATTTGAAAATGCATCTAAAAGCTTAAACAAGCTCATAGAGAGCCAGATTATAGACAATCGCAAGAAAGGTTTAAGCTATAATGCAGTTCCACCTCCCTACATAGGAAATTTCATGCCTCTAAAACCTAACTTGTCTTTTATTGGCTTAGATGAGTTTGTTAATGAGCCTATAGTTGAGAACAGAAAGTCTGATGAAGAAGTGTCTAAGGTAGTTAGGAAGTTTGATGATTCCCTAATTATTGAAGATTGGGTGTCAGATGGTGAGGAAGAAAATGTGTCTCAAACTAAAATGCGAAGAATGATTATGTAGAAAGGATACCATCGGGTAACAGTATTCATACTACCTTGCCCCTTATATGGTTGATCCACTCTTACTATATTTCAAATGCATTTAATATACTCTTAGGGGCCTTGTAATAGTCTTCATACTACCTTACTTGTGCGTTTCCTTAACGGAATATTAAATAGACGGCTGGTTCGTGTAATTCGTTCACGACTTAGGAAATAATTACATAGATCATCACAAGTGTGACAAAGCAACAACACTAGGAGAAGCAATCTAGGGAGTAATACATGATTAAACAAACACAATATTTTATTATATCGTTATCACCAGTAGCGTAGTTTATTATTTAGTTTAATAGCTAAAACCAACCAAACCTCTCAAATATATGATTTTCCTGCTTTCCTATAAACATAAAAACACAAAAAGAATCTTCTCTCACCCCTTAGAATTCTGTTAGACCGTGATCAAGCCTTCCCAACCTATTCCCCTAGAGAACGATAACAACCCCCGAGTCTTGCCTATACTACACTAAAATGGTTAGGTACACTGCCTAGGGTGTTGTAAAACTTCTTGTAGAAGTCCCTTACGACAACCGCAACAATACGTTTTTAACTTTATAAATATTATTTTATAAAATAATAAAACTATTTATATAATATCATTATATAAATACTAAAAATATTAAATCATTTAATATTATCAATTAATCAATTGTTGGACAAGGGTAATATTTTTACGAATGCAAATACTTGGACATTTAATTAACAAGCGTGACTTAAATATTGTTTTAAATTTTACAAATTAAACAAAACTAATAGGTGGTGATATAACTCTATAAACTTATATGTTGTATTTATATTAAATACATTATACTTATACGGCCTATAATTAATTAGGTTGCATTTCGGATCGTTTGAGACCATTACTTTGTTGATTTTCCGATAATCACTACATTAACTAGAGGTGAGTTCATATCCCCTCTTTCACTTGTTTTACACTACTTTACAAATCTCGGGGGAGAATACATGCTCGTTACAATTTGTTACATATTCATTTACAATCTATTTTGCATACTCTTCTACATACTTGATTGCATACTTGATTTTGTAACTTGGTTACATACTTGTTTACATTCACATTTACAAAAACTGTTTACATACTCATTACAAACTCGTTACAAAGATGTTACACACTCATTTTCATATTGTATGGGATACAATACTTGTTTTTACTTATAGATGCAACAACTTTACTTTGACTTAATAATTACGGACTATCTTAAGTTACAGGAACTATTAATTACTCGAAGGGTAAGCGCAATTGTTATAAAATAGATCTATTTGGGATTGACAATCTCCGTTTGGGTGAGTAGCTCTTACTAGTTTTTAGTGATACTTGACTAACGAACGTTATACCATATCGGAGCATGATTTAATTGGTGTCTATTGGGATTAAAAGCCTTCTTAATGCTGTTAGTATTGTTGCTACTCTTATTGATGTTAATGTTGCTCAGTCAAAGTTAGTACTGCTAGAGAATTTCAATAAAAAATTATTCTAAGTGTTTAAGACTGCTGGTGAAGTTACAACTGCTAGAGGAAGTTACTACTGCTAGTGGAAGTTAAGACTGCTCGGAGACTTAGAAGAAAAACTGCTAAGTAGTTACTACTGCCACTACAAAATTTACTATTGTTAATACAAAGTTAATGTTGCTGAAGGAGTTAATGCTGCTAGTGAAGAAGTTAGTACTGCTAAGTTAGTTAGTACTGCTTATGTGATTTGTATGTGATATTTTGGTAAAAGATATGTATAAGTTATTTTTTTAGAAGATTATGATTACTTAGGAAAGTATTGTAAGCCGTTTAGGACTCCTTGGTGTATAAAAGGAAGTCCCAGGGCATAGAGATTGATGTACCAAAACCAAAATCAATCTTAGTCTTAGCTTCAAGGTCTTTGTAACCCTAATACTTTGAAAGTATTAGTATTATTATAATATTGGAGCTTTTGTGAATTATATGTTCATATAATTACTGTTTCATTAATAGTTCTTCTTAATATTAAAGATTAGATTCCGCATAATCTTTAATACATTCAAAGTTTCTACTATAGTTGTGTTAGATTTATCTAATATAACTAAACCTTATACAAGCTTAAGGAATTCGATCTATTAAAGTGGGATCAACAAGTGGTATCAGAGCACTGTATTGACAAGACCTTATTCATCACAAGGCACAAAGGTGATATTTTGCTGGTCCAAGTTTATGTTGATGATATCATCTTTGGTTCAACAAAGAAGGAGCTATGCAATGCATTTGAAAAGTTGATGCATGAGAATTTTCAGATGAGTTCTATAGGAGAACTTACATTCTTTTTGGGATTACAAGTAAAGCAGAAAAAGGATGGCATATTTATTAGTCAAGATAAGTATGCTGATGAAATTTTAAAGAAATTTGGGTTTACAGAAGTCAAGACTGCAAGCACACTAATAGAAACTCAAAAGCCTCTGCTCAAGGATGAAAATGTTGAAGAAGTGGATGTTCATATGTATAGGTCAATGATTGATTCATTGATGTATCTTACATCTTCAAGACCTAACATTATATTTGTAGTGTGTGCTTGTGCTAGATACCAAGTCAATCCAAAAGTTTCACATCTTCATGCCATGAAAAGGATTTTTAGGTACTTAAAAGGTCAACCAAAATTGGGCCTTTGGTATCCAAAAGATTCTCCTTTTGATTTGGTAGCATACACTGATAGTGATTATGCTAGAGCAAGCTTGGATAGGAAGTCTACAACAAGAGGTTGTCAATTTCTTGGATGTAGATTAATATCATGGCAGTGCAAGAAACAGACAATGGTTGCAAATTCCACAACAGAAGCTGAATATGTGGCTGCTTCAAGTTGTTGTGGACAAGTGCTTTGGATTCAGAATCAACTACTTGATTATGGGTATATTTTTATGCATACGAAGATCTTTATTGATAATAACAATACTATTTGCATAAATAAAAATCCTGTTTTTCAATAAAAAAAACAAAGCATATAGAGATCATACATCATTTTATTAAAGATTGCAATGAAAAGAAATTGATTCAAATGGTCAAAATCCATACTGACAAGAATGTTGCAGATTTGCTTACAAAAGCTTTTGATGTAAGTAGATTTCAATATTGATTGTTAGTATTGGAATGATGAATCTCTAAAGTCTTTTATCTCTTTATGTTTTTGTAGAGTTTTGTATGAATTAATACTGTTATTCATATCATTAAAAGTTTCTGTTGTTAAGTATAATTAGTACTACTGGTTATACTTAATAATGCTGAGTTAATACTGTTAGTTATACTTAATACTATTAAGTATAATTAATACTGTGAAAATTGTGAAAATTGTTATGGCTTGTGTTTTCTTGGTTTTTGGACTAACGGTTTGCAAGAAAAGCAAAGAAAAGTGTTAGATTGATGATGGAAAAGCTTTTTGGAATGGAATTGGAGTTAATACTGGTGAGTCAAAGTTAATGTTTCTAGGCATAACTTACTACTGCTGGTTCTAAGTTAATGCTGCTAGGCATAAAACTTACCACTGCTTGGTTACTACTGCTGGTTCTAAGTTAATGCTATTGAGGGTATTTTCATAAATACTTCGATTAAGGGTTTCAAACAATCATTTAATCGATTTCAATCTTTCAAATACTCTCTAACTACAAACCCTAACTCAATTTTATCATCCATTATCAATACCCAACACAAATGGAGAATCTAAAGTTTGCAAATACTCACAATATGGTCGCATTTTTGTCTAAACCAGAAGAAAGTGATAGGTTTGAACAAATAGTGGATTTTCTGAATGCACAACCTATAAAGTATGCTTTAACCGTTAATCCCACTATATATACTTCGTGTATCGAACAGTTTTGGTCTACTGTTAAGGCCAAAACTATTAATGGGGAAGTTCAGTTACATGCCCTAGTTGATGGTAAGAAGATAATTATCACAGAATCAACTGTTAGAAGAGATCTTCAACTAGAAGATGCTGAAGGTATTGATTGTTTACCAAACTCTACCATTTTTGAAGAACTTACAAGGATGGGGTATTAGAAGATTTCACAAAAGCTAACTTTCTATAAGCCATTCTTCTCTCCACAATGGAAATTTCTAATTCATACTATTTTACAATGTCTAAGTGCAAAGACTACTGCATGGAATGAGTTTAGTAGCACTAGGGCATCTGCAATTATCTGTTTAGCTACAAACCAGAAGTTTAACTTTTCAAAATACATTTTTGAAAGTATGGTTAGAAACTTGGATAATTTGTCTGGGAAATTTTTGATGTATCCAAGGTTTGTACAAGTGTTTTTGAATCAACAACTTGATGGGCTGCCAACTCATAAGAGAATTTATATTGCACCATCTCACACTAAAAAGATTTTTGGAAATATGAGAAGGTAGGAAAAAGGTTTTTCGTGTATGAGAACACCCTTTATTTCCAACAATGGTGGTACAAAACCAATCAGAATTGGGTGAAGGTTCAGCAAATCCAATTGATCCCCATTACACACCCACCTTTATTCAACCATCTACTCAACCACAAAAGACACAAAAACCTAGAAAACCTAAAAGAAAAGACACTCAGGTACCTCAGCCTAGTGATCCTAGTGAAAATGTTACAGATGAGGTTGTCCATAAGGAGTGGGGTGATAGTTGGGTAACATGTTGGAGGCGCCCACTTCTCCTGTTGGTTGGGTGTGTTGTTATTTACGTAGCTGCTTCTAGCTTAGAAGCAGAGCAGGACAGTGGTAACATAACTAAGACCCAATCCAAGGCAACACCTAATGAATTAGTTCCCTAGGAACTACTTCAGGTGGTGGTCCCAGGTGCCAAGAAACCATGGGGGGATACTAATTGCTTAATACGAATTGAGAATGTATCTAAGCATTCCAATGATTCACTGCTCGCAAGAGGTAACATACTTCGAAGTAATGAGGATAGACTTAAACTTAATGAATTGATGGAACTATGTATCACTTTACAAAAGAAGGTTCTTGATTTGGAGAAGACAAAGACCACTCAACATAATGAGATTGCTAGTTTGAAAAGGAGGGTCAAGAAGCTTGAAAAGAAAATAGGTCAAGAACTCATAAGCTGAAGAGATTATACAAAGTTGGTTTGACAGCTCGGGTAGAATCCTCTAGTGACGAAGAAGATTTAGGCGAGGATGCATCCAAACAGGGGGGAGAGGATTAATGTTATTGATGCAGATGAAGACATTACCCTGGTTAATGTTCAAGATGATGCTGATAATGAGATGTTTGATGTGAATGTTTTAAACGGTGAGGAGGTGTTTGTTGCAGGGCAAAATGAAAATGTTGTAGAAGAAGTAGTTGATGCTGTTTAAGTTAGTACTGCTGCAACAACTATTACAATAACTACTGAAGAAATTACTTTGGCTCAAGCACTTGAAGCATTAAAAACTTCAAAACCCAAGGTGAAAAGGATTGTTTTTCAAGAGCCATCTACAACAACAACAATAACAAAAATTTCTTCACAACAATCACAGGACAAGGGTAAAGGAATAATGATAGAAGAACCTGTGAAGCCTATGAAGAAGAAAGTTCAAATCATGCTTGATGAAGAAGCTGCTTTAAAGTTACAAACTGAATTTGATGAAGAAGAAAGACTTGTAAGAGAGAAAGCTAAAAAAGAAAAAGAAGCCAATATTGCTTTGATAGAAGAATAGGATGATATTCAAGCAAAGATTGATGTTGATCATTAGTTGGTTGAAAGATTGCAAGCATAAGAACAAGAAGAGTTGTCTGATGCAAAAAAGGATACATTGTTTCAACAACTCTTAGAGAAAAGAAGAAAGTATTTTGCAGCTAAAAGAGCAGAATAGAAAAGAAACAAACTACCAACAAAAGCTCAACAGAGACAGATAATGTGTACTTACCTAAAGAACATGGAAGGATACAAGCTCAAAGATTTGAAGTCAAAAGGATTTGATGCTATCCAAGAGATGTTTGACAGAGCATTCAAAAGGGTAAATACATTTGAAGACTTTAGAAGAGAGTTGGTGGAAGGAAAAGAAAAGAGAGCAAGAGAAGAGCTGGTGCAAGAGAGTTCAAAGAAGTAAAAGGTAGATGATGACAAAGAAACAGCAGAGCTGAAACAGTGTTTGGAAATCATTCCAGATGAAGAAGAGGTAGCAATGCTATACCTTTAGCTGTTAAGTCTCTAAGGATTGTTGATTGGAAGATCTACAAAGAAGGAAAGAAAAGCTATTATTAAATAGTGAGAGCTGATAGAAAGTCTTAGATGTACATGATCTTTAGTCAAATGCTTAAAAGTTTTAATAGGGAAGATTTGGAAGACTTGTACAAGTTGGTAAAAGCTAGATATGGATCAAAAAGACCAGTGGAAAGCATGGATTATCTGTTATGGAATGATATGAAAACAATGTTTGAACCACATATAGAAGATGCAAAATGGAGGAATCAACAAGGATACAAAGTGTTGGAATGGAAGTTGTGTGACTCCTGTAGAGAACATTCCTTGATGATGCAGTCTATGCAGAGCTACATGTTGGTAGAGAAGAAGTATCCACTAGCTACACTTTCAATGATGTTGGAAAAGAAGCTTCAAATTGATTCTGAAAGTGAAATGGCTTATCAGTTGTGTAAATTGATCAAGAAATAACTTAAGAAGTAAAGAAGTGTTTGGAAGCATCCTCCTGGTGTTGATGAAACTTTAAATGAAGAAACTTGATGATTTTGAAGAAGAATATCAAGTTTAGAGGAGGATTGTTCGGATTAAAAGTCTTCTTGATGTTGTTAGAATTATTGCTGCTCATGTTTGTGTTAATGCTGCTCAGCTAGAATTAGTGCTACTCGTGAACTTCAAAGAAAATATACTAAGTAGTTACTACTGCTGGTATAAAAGTTAATGCTGCTAGTGAAAGTTACTACTGCTAGTACAAAGACTGCTTGAAGTTAATATTCTAAGTAGTTAGTACTGCAAGTGTAAGTTAGTACTGTTTGTTAGTACTACTTACTTGATATGTATTAGTTGTTTATA
>BQNB010009659.1:0-86159 GCA_026074375.1 Tanacetum coccineum
TAGATATGGATTCAAGACCTTCCTTCTCTTGATTCTTGGCTTCTATTCTGATCTTAGGGACCTTTTACTTCTTCCTTGGGTGGGCTAGAACTCCATTTGTATTTGTGATGAAGATTTGAGGTGTGTTTGAAAGGGTTGCTTGGATTCGGCTTATATAGGGTTCAAAAACCCCTTGGTGCCCAAGAATACTTGGAGTATGGATCAAGGGCTGTAGAGTAATAACTAAGGAAGAGTATAGGGTGAGTAAGAAGAGCTAGAACCAGCTATGATTAGGTGTGGGGTGGTGGTGTAGCCGCGACATACAAGAAGGGATAAGGAGGTGACCAAGCAAACTTGGTGGCCAAAGGAGGTGATAAAGGTGCTTGTAAGGTGTTTGGGTGGTTGCTTGAGGTGCTAAGCAAGCTAGCAAGGAGGTAACAAGGTGTGGTGGTAGCTAATTTTGTTTAAAATAAGTTTAAAATAAAACTAAAGGGTGTCAGGTTGGTTTTGGTTTTGGCTTAGGGTTTAGGGTTTTAATTCGAGTTAGGGTTACGGTTTAGGATAGTTTTAGGTTTAGGATTAAGGTTTAGGATTAAGATTAGGGTTTAGGATTAAGGTTTAGGGTTTAGTTTTAAGGTTTAGGGTTTAGTTTTAAGGTTTAGGGTTTAGTTTTAGGTTTAAAATGAAATTAGGGTTTTAGGGTTTTGTTTAGGGTTTATGGTTTTAGATTAGGGTTTTAGGATGACTTAGGATTTAGGTTTAGGTTTTAGGAGTCATGAATTAAGTGTTTGTACCTTGTGCTAAAGAGGTGGTACGAAATCTAGAATGAAAATGATGGAAAATGGGAATGTTTGAATTCTATGCTTAATGGACTTGTAATTAAACTTAAATAAGTTGTACATTGACTTGGAGGGAAATTATATTTCAAATGTTATGTATTGTATACTTGTACACGTGCTTGAAGGCTTGCACATTCATTTTATATGTATACATTACATATAATTAGGGTTTTGATATAAATGTTAACGGTTAAAATCTATATTGATATAACATTGTAAATGGTACGTTAAATGGATAATGTACTTGGTAAAAATGATATTAAGATATAGACTTGACATATTAGGATGTTTACATGATATAAACATAGATATAGATGGCATTGGTAGAGGTTGCGTAAGCTCGTTTACTTTAGAGATGCAAGTTACGTTGCATAATGAGATAAAGCAAAAATTTCCCTGTAAAAAGGTGGTATATATATAATAGATGAATATTACAGTACATCTAATTTAATAGATAGATAATTACATTGATGAAAATTACTGGTTGTTATAGGTAGGGTTTTTGTGCTAGTCATATAACTCCTATCCATGAGACGCTTCTAATACTACAGTTTCACCGATAAATGCCATAAATATTTTTTTTTATTTGGGTCAAAATTACCGTCCTAAACTATGTTTCGGTATATTACACATCATTTTAAGGAGAAAGCAAATGCAAATGGAAATATAGTTTCTAAGGCTTTCATTACCCTTCCTACACTTAAATTGAACATTGTTCCCAATGTTCCAAAAGTACACAAAAAACGAGAAAGGTAAGAATAAATGAAAAGCAAAAGAAACTAGTACTCCCCTGATTTGCTCAATGTTAAAGAAGAAACGAGATAAACCGGCTAAATCCTCATCCAAGAATCATCCAAGTGGAAATCCTAAGAGCTCCCGGACTCTCCTTATCCAGTATAACCTGAAAATCAAATACAAAAACAACTATACCCAGCGTAAAATCGAACCAAGATAGATCATAACAAGATGTAATTCCAGACATAGAAACCAAGTAATGGTGACATGAATTATAAATGACATACAAGAAAATTTCGATTTTAACAATCTGGAAATCATACAAAAATAAAATTTCTAAAATCAAGAAAAATGTGGTTTTTCCTTTTCTGCAGGCCTGAAGCCGTCAGGAGGACCTGATAAGAATTACTTTTTTGTTTTTTGGAAAAATCCTATCTTTTGATGTCCAAAATTCTTGTAGAAATTCACAAAACATATCCGCAAGTATTTGACATAAAAAACAGAACAAGCAAACCATGCATAGAAATTAACCACAAATCATCAGACAATCAATTCAGGTTTAAAGTAACGACATATAATCTTCCTTACACTTATTTGATGCAAAGTACCTTTAATCACTGATGAGACGAAATCAAAAGCAAAATCAAGCATAATTACATATCAAACCAATCATGCAACGATTCATAATCAAAAACTAGCATGCAAACAACCTAAAAACAAAATTAAAAGATAAATAAAGCAAATAAATGAAACATGCTCGGGTTTCCTCCCGAGAAGCGCGTGTTTTTGTTTAAGTCACGAGCCTGAATCTACCCTCATTCAATGGTTAAAAGAGAGGTTTTCCCTACACTTAGGATTAAGTGCGGGTGATAGTAGTGATACACATCATTTTGGTGGAGGTATGCGACGTGGATGAAGGTGGTGAGTAAATGTTCAAAGAGCCTGCTATCTTCATCCTAAAACTACCAGACTAAATGGGTTGATGGGTGGGTCGGTTCCTCTTGTGTATCCTAGATTAATGTCTAATGATGAAAAAGTAGGTAAGGGTTGACGCTCCGGTTCATCGACACTAGGAACTTTCCTAAAACTAAGAGAAAGGTTATGAGTCAAATATTCAAACCTAAATCATTTAGTTGTATTTGGTTCAAGGGTTCTACCTCCATCGGGGTTCATATATTCTCTTTTACTTCTTCTGGGTAAGTCACGGGCGATGTGTATACATCCAATGATGAAGGGGCTTAAGATTTAAAGTTCATGTTTTCAAACGTTGATCTTGTTGTTCGCAGTACTCATGCTTGGCTAAATCCTCCTCATTTGTTTCCTTAGGTAGTGACTCAAGCAATTCTATCAATTCATTTAACTTATGGTTCATGGCTAGGGAGTTCTCCATAAGATTTTGGTGCACTTTGTCACTTTTCCTAAGAGCCTCACTAAAAATATTCAATCCTAAACGCGAAGGTCGATCATAAAAATCCATCCTAGATAAAGGCTCATATGGTGCATAGGTTTCCCTAAGTGAGGTATTTTGTGGTTTTGGTGGGAATGGTGGCTTGAGTGGAAAGGGTGGTAACTGTGGATTCGCGTTCCCCATGATAGAGAATGGAAGAGTCAATGGAAATTTTACGAAACAAAAGCAAAAAGAAATAGACTACAAGAAAGCTACAAAATAAAAACAAAAATCTTACTTAATAGGAATCTAGTGAGTAGACTAAGCTAAATAGACTACGAAACCTAGATTATTCCACAGCGGCAACACCAAAAACTTGATGCGGATTTTTGCAAAACCACAAAAGTTTTACAATCCTCCTAGGCAGTGAACCTAACCGTTGTAGTGTAGTATAGGTAAGCCCGGGGGATTGATCATTCTATAGGGTAATAGTGAGGTAGGCTCGAAGTGTATGTCGCCTAAATCTAAAGGTTGATGGATGACTATTTTTGGTCTTTTATATTTTTATAAAAGCAAGCAGACAATCGGGTTTGAGATGGGTTTTGATATATCTAATAAATACTCCTAATTATTAAAAAGACAATTAACTACTACAAATTAAACAATGTTAATAAAAGTTTATTTATTAGACGAAATTCCCCCTGTATGTACATTGTGCTTAACTAGCTAGATAAATTATTGATGGCGGTTTATGATTAATATGGCTCGGTTAAGCGTTCACATCCTCTCGCCCTTCCACACATATGGCCATGTCTATGAGGTTGCTCAATCGGACACAAACATAAGTATAAAGCATTAAGATTACCACTATCCTACATAATTTGACCCATGTGACCTATGACAACCGAGATTTAGCGAGGTTAGTTTAACAGTTAGTGTTAATTTGCCTTGTTTTATGAGTTTGGAATTATGTGCGTGAGTCGTTTTGGTGTTATATGTTATATGGCATATGTGTTATTATGTGAGTTGGAGATGGTAGAAATGAATGATTTAGTTATTTCGTTTCGTATGTGATGGTGATTTCGGGAGTATAGCGATTTTCATTATTTTATCGCCGGAAAAATTAATGAAGTATGAATCGTTAATTTCGAGTTAAGATTAACTAGTGAATTGAGGTTTTTAATTTATTTATGAAGTAATAGATAAAAATAATTTGAGAAAAATAATATTAAGTAGTGAAAGTGTTGTGTTTTTAAATGTGTGTATTGGTATTTATTAAGGATAAACTATGGATGGAATTATATATTGTTTTGTATTTACTACATATATATATTTGTTTATGATATATTTTTATTTATATTATATTTTATTTTTAGTAGTATATATTTATATATATATATATATATATATATATAGGAGGGGGTCACGAAATTTATATAAAAAAATGAATAAAAAAATATATTATTTAAAGGGGTGTTGGTTTGGATCGGCTATAAAAAAAGGAAGAAAAGCCCAATTTTGCAAAAAAAAAAGAAAACAATATCCGTGTTTTCTTAAATATCCACTTACTCTAACCCTTTAAACAGTTTTTCCTCCCTTCCTTTGAAATGTGTCGATCCAAGCCCCTATAAGAAGCAAGGGAGTATCAAAAAATTTTGAAGAAAAATTTAGAAGTGTCGTAAGGTTTTCAAGAAGAAGGTTTATTTTCTTATACTGATTTTCAATTTTAACATTCTTTTAATCATGTAAACTTGCGAATGATGATTAGGATTTTTAAAACTTCTGTAATCAAGATGTGTTTGTTTCATCTAATGTTGATTTGGGAACAATAATTAGAGTATGGATGGGTTTAATTAAGTTTAATTATGGTAAATTCGGAATAGAAATCTGGACAGAATTTTAGGTCATCTTGCGAGAGTCATAACTCAATCATACAGATAACTTTTATTGATTTTCTTGAGCATAATAATAACTACAGAGAGTCTACTTTCCAACCCCATTGGTTTCATGAATTAAAAGTGAGTGGAAGTTAGTCAAAATAATTTTACAAGATTCGTTGTCAAATCTGAGTTTTTAGGGGGAGATTCTGTGTTGTGTTTATGAGGTCAAAAACTATATTAAAACGTCTTTTTAATTGATGGGATTGCTACTGTAGCAAGTTCATGATGAGTAGAATTTTCTAGAATTTTTGTAGAATTTTCCTAAGTGTTTAAATGGGTTTGATCAAGCTAAACTTTTTAATGGTCGAATCAGATCCGAATTTGAGTACTTTGTGATGTTGAATTTTTATAAAATAGTTAGGCTCAATATTATGTTTTCTAAAAAATCACAGTAGTTCAAAACCCATTGGGAAGGTAGAGAATGAAAGGGGGAAAGCCGATTTGGACTACAAAATTCTGCCAAAAATCTAGAAAACTAGAATGAATGGTTAAAGGTATTTAGAGTATAAGTGAGATATGGAAAGTATGGTAAAGGGATTATAATCATAATATAAACTTGGTAATCCATCAATTGATTGTTACATCATCTTAGGCATTTAGCCTAATCGCGTGTAACATGGGTTTTATTTGTGTTTAGTAGATTTCAATGATATTGTGAAGTAGCTACGCATCAGGTGAGTTTCATAGTCCCATTTTACTATGTTTGCTTGGGATGAAAATGATGCAAATATGTTTTGAAATGTTTTATCGCTATGATTATGTGTTTTAAATTGCTTTTGGACATTATATGGCTATTATATAACTATGTAATACATGTGTTATTTGGGATCGGAAGATGTATGCCTACCTCATGCTTCGTGATTATTGGATCGGAGGGGGTACGCCTACCCATATTGTGTTGGTTATTTGATCGGATGGGTACGCCTACCCAGTATGATATGCTGTGTGATACCTTCGTAGTGAGCTTGGTTGCTTTTTAGTGCCAACTATTCTAAGCCTGAAGGGGAAGTTATGTTTATGGATTATATGATTTGATTTTGGTTTCATGATAGCATATGTTCAGGGTAGTTCATTATTGTCCTCCTTTGTTTTGATAATCACAGTAAAAGCGAGTTTTATTACATGTCTAAGACCTATGACTCTCACTAACATTATTGTTAACGTTTTAAGCATCATTTTCAAGTGAGCATCATGAGGAAAGTGAAGTTAGGAAGATTGGCTAGTGAGACCATAGGCTTACATGCAGAGTTTCCCTAGTTCTCATTGTGTGTTGTTTGTTTTGAATCGATTCTTTGATTATTTAGGTCTTGGATTATTTCATTATCTCATGTATTGGAGTGATCCTTTTACTCAATACAAGACTCCCTTTCTTGTGTTTGGTAATGTCAGGACACTAGTGGTCAAATTTCCATTAATGTTAAATGCATTTAGTGAACACCATTGTACCGACCCCATTTTGTATGTGAAGCTAATATCAAGCTGGTACGCCTCAGTTTTCCGCCTAGGCGGGTAAGACAATATGGTAATCTAAGCAAAGGGAGCCTTTGGTTATATGAGACGTCGAGTGGTTTGACCTAGACCTATACAACCAAGGAGACCAGTCAGATAGCTGCAGAATAAGATCATGTGTTAAGCTATCTAGGCTTTTGTGTTTCTGCTTTTCTATGAGTTTTATTTCAACCGACGAGCTACTCGATATCAGAAGATTCAGAAGAGGAGCTAATTGAGGAGGAGCCTTTCAAGGGACCGAAGGAGGAACGGTAGTTGAAGAGTCAGAGAAGGAGGTTGACTCAGATCTCTTTTCGGATGCTCATAGTAGGCTTGGACCCACGAAGTCGGGTGACTCTTGTGAAAGCAAAGTCAAACCCAAGCGAGGTCCAACATAAGTTATCCCTTATATATACCCCCGGGGGGGGGGGTACCTCACACTTGCTATTAAAGATTTCTTTCGATATTCGGATATTATGTATTTTTGGGTGCTTCGAGACTGTCATTTTCTTTCTGTCGTTTTCGATTTTATCTTTATATAAATAAATATTGTTTTGATGGAGCATCGTGGTTGTGTTATATTAGAGTCGTGTAAGATTTGCTATGTGATATATATGCGTTATCATTGAGATGTGTAGTCTTGGAAGTAAGCATACGTGTGAAAGGATGCAATTATAATTATGGTGGCCAACATAATTATAAAGGCATCACACACGTAGACTTGTGACCATGATTCCATTGATCGGTGTTTGCTTGTTAGTTGGTAATGTAAGATGTTATATTGTGTGCGGTTGTATTATGAATAGTTATGAAGTTAGTAAGTTTCCCTTCTATCTATCGCTTGTAGATGCCCTGGATACCCGTTATTGCTATTATTGCGATTATTGAGTTTGTTCGTCTGCTCAATTATTTGCTCGGATATATAACCCTCATTTTAGCATTGCTTGTTCGTACCATGTCGGTACGGATGATCTAACTTTTCTATTCGGTGTTTTGATGAATATTGGTTGTTCGGATCTGCTTCTTTGGATATTGGTACATTCCGTTGGTTCTTTCGTTGTATTGATTACTCGTATGAGTATCAAAATTTTCTTTTAAGCACTAATTGTTCCTAACATATTAGTACGGATCATTACTCCGTTCTTTATATATCCTTTGGTTTTGGTAACATGCTGCGACATGTTAGTACCGACGTTTTTTAATGGTTGTTCTTTTGATCGTGAGTACGGATTAGTCTTTACGTTCTTCTTTTGGTTCGTAATGTCTTCGTATGAATTTCTTTGGTGCATGTTCGTTTCACTGTTATTTTGACTATATGGTTCCTTGTACTTCCTTTCGCTTTCAAACAATAGAATTGTGTTAGATTCTTTACGGTATTTTACAATCCCTATTGGTATTATGATGTCCTTTATTTGAGTAATATATTTATATTGATGTCGAGTTATGAAAATCCTTTTAAAGTATATCTTGATGGTGTTTGGGAAAAACTATTTTTGAAATGATCTTATTAATACGTTATGACATCGCTTTTATATGAATGTCTCTTTATGAAAACTATGTTTACAATGATTTTTAAAAAACGACGTGATACATGTTGACTGTCAATACTATGTTTAAAATGATATTTATGAATAAGATATGTTTAAAATGGTCTTTACAAATAAGATATGAAACTATTTTCATTTAATGGTTAATAAATTTTATTTTTATTATGAAAAGTATATTTTAAATGATTTATAATGGTAAGATGCGATACACCGTTAAATAACTGTCTCTAGATTTTTTATGACAACTATGTTTAAAATGAATTTTATAAAGATTATATTTAAGACGATTTTTTTATATGTTTAAAATGATTTTTATAAAAACAATATTTAGTTGGTTCTTTCGAGTAAGTCAATTCTTGGTATAAAAAATGTATCTTTCTCATTTATCAATCTTGAAACGTATTGTTATCCGATATGTGTTCCTTTTGTCTTGGTACGCTTTGTTGACTCTTTTGTTTGCGTTTCCTATCGGTATAGATATTCTATCATTTTCTTTTAAGGATTCTTATGACATTTGATCCGCATCTATTTGCATATGTGAAATCCCTTAGATGTTTTCTAGCCTTTGATTTGATATTCGTTTGCTACCCTATTCGATAGTTCGTAACCCTTAGGATTCGTTTGATATACGTTTTATTTGACCAAGTCAATCTTCTCGGGGAGCACCTGTGTTGTTCAAGAGGAAGGACGGTTCATTTCGATTGTGCATAGACTATTGAGAGTTAGATAAGTTGGCCACCATGAATCTCCCCAGGATCAACGACTTGTTTGACCAGTTACAAGTTTCACGTTATTTCTCTAAGATAGATATTCGTTCCAGTTACCATCAGTTAAGAGTACATGGAGAAGATATTCTCAAGACGGAATTTAGGACGCGATATGGACACTATGAGTTTACGGTTATGCCTTATGGGTTAACCAATGCACCAACGGTTTTCATAGACTTGATGTACCGGGTGTGTAAGCCGTATTTAGACAAGTTTTTCATTGTGTTTATCGATGATACCCTGATCTACTCGAAGTCTAAGGAGGATCACGAGGTTCATTTGAAGTTAGTATTGGAGCTGCTGAAGAAGGAGAAGTTGTTTGCCTAGTTTTCCAAGTATGAATTCTGGCTACAAGAAGTGCGTTTTCTCAGACACGTGGTTAACAGTAATGATATTCACGTGGACTCTAGTAAGATAGAAGCAATGAAGAATTAAAAAGTACCTAAGACGCCATTCGAGATATGATCATTCTTATGATTGGCAGGTTACTATCGACGTTTCATCGCGAATTTTTCTAAGATTGCTAAACCCCTTGCTTCATTAACGCAGAAGAATCGGAAGTATGAGTGGGGCAGGGAACAAGAAGAAGATTTTCAGACTTTGAAGGACAATTTATGTAATACACCAATATTGTCATTGCCTAATGGACCAGAAGACTTTGTAGTTTACTGCGACGCATCAAATCAAGGATTAGGTTATGTACTCATACAAAGAGGCAAGGTAATCGCCTATGCATCATGACAATTGAAGATCCATAAGAAGAATTATACAACACACGACCTAGAATTGGGAGCAGTAGTGTTTGCTCTTAAGACTTAGAGGCATTACATGTACGAAACGAAGTGTGGCATCTATACGGATCATAAGAGTCTTCAACACATATTCGATCAGAAGGAGTTGAATATGCGTCAAAGGAGGTGGATTGAGTTATTCAGCGACTATGAGTGTGAGATTCGCTATCACCCAGGTAGGGCGAACGTAGTAGCTGATGCCTTAAGTAGGAGAGAGCGAGTGAAAACTAAACGTATACGAGCAATTGCTATGACCATTTAGTCTGGAGTTAAAAGAATGATATCGGCAGCCCAGAGTGAGGCGTTCAAGGAAGAGAATGCGTGATGTGTGTTTTGCAAGCTTTAAATTTATAATACTAGAAATACCGATTTTTACTAAAAACACAACACTCGGGAAGTATACCCGTTCGTGTATAGTATAGCTTTTAGGTAAGTCCAGGTCGTTCCACATAAGACTAGGTACTCTGTGCATTTGGGAGCGGATAAGATGTACTATGATCTTTGGGATATGTATTGGTGGCTGGGTATGAAATGGGATATCGCTACGTATGTTAGCAAATGTTTAACTTGTTCGAAAGTAAAAGCTGAGCATCAATGGCCTTCAGGATTATTGCAACAACCTAAGATACCGAGTGGAAATAGGATAATATCACTATGGATTTTATCACGAAGTTGCCTAGGATAAAGAGTAGGCATGATACTACATGGGTAATAGTCGACAGACTAACCAAGTCAGCTCATTTCCTAGCAACGCATGAGGATTACAAGTATGAGAAGTTGGCAAGGTTTTCATGATGAGATCATCGCACGGCATGGAGTGCGTGTGTCGATTATTTTGGATCGAGATGCACAGTTTACATTGTAATTCTGGAAAACATTACAGAAAGCTTTAGGGACGCGATTGGATATGAGTATGGCTTATCATCCTCAGATGGATGGACAAAGTGAGCATACAATTTAGACATTGGAGGATATGTTAAGAGCGTGTGTGATCGACTTTGGTGGCAGTTGGGATGTTCACCTACCATTAGCTGAATTTTCTTATAATATAGTTACCATTTCGACGTATTCGATGGCCCCGTTTAGGCACTGTATGGAATGGAAATGTAGGTCGCCCGTCCTAATGGGGTATCAAAGGGATTATCCGGAATTATTATGATCGTGAAGATGGTAAAACTACATCGAGTTTCGTGGTATAGTGTTAGCAAAAAAATCTAAAAAATTAGAAAAATCGCAACAAAAAAAAGAGAAGGAAAGTTTGAAGATAATCGTTTCGCAACTACCGAAGGAATTACACGAAGGATCGATTATTCGTTGATACAAATCGACGATGTAGAGTATTGTATAAAGTGGAAGATATCGCCACTTACCTTTTAAAGTATGTAAAGTTTGGGATGAATGGGAATTTGACCGTTACGGGAACGCCAACTTAGGTTGTTGTTTTTTATCTATGATCAAGACGTTGTAAATAGTTGTGTCTTTATCATAGTAACGGTCGGGAAAAAGTGTCTAGCAACTTGTATTTTAGACTTAATCTTTTTGTTTTGTAATTTTTATTTAACTACAATTTAATTCCCTTTCCTAATCATTAACCATGGGTTTTACACGAATGAGGATGTGATCGAGGGTGCATGTCTATACCGTCGTTACGGCCATGTATGCATATCTCAGCTGCCTTGTTGGTTTATTACTATTGGTGAAAGTTAGAAGATCCCTACCCTATATCATTCTTCATCCTAATCGTTGGTTAAATTCAAATGAGGATGTGATCGAACACACATGTCTATTCCGTCGTTACGGCCATGTATGTGTGCTTCAGCTGCCTTCTTGGAGTGGTAGTTTTGGTGAAAGATTGTAGAATGATCAACCCTAAGCCTTATCTTAAAAACCCATATTTACCTCTATAAACTTGTTACTCCTTAGCTTTAGCGGTGGAGATGTGTATCCTTGCCAAGATTATGATAGAATATACGTCACGACTGAGCAATTAAGCGAATTAGTTACATGTTACCACATAGATTAGTTGAGTGATTTGAGTGTTTTCATCTTCCTATTTCCTAAGGTGTTTGGTTGTGTACTAGTAATAGATCAAATAAATACTTTAACGGAAAATCCTTAGGGATACATTTTTATAGACTTCTAAAGGCTACTTGAGGACAAGTAGGATTCAAGTGGAGGGATATTTTATGACATCAAATAACGTCTATTATATAGCATCATTTATCCCATGTATTTAACCTATTTTATATAATTATTGCAAAGGATTGTTACTTAATCGTTTGTATTTGAGAATTACAGTAATTATGGAGTACTTGGTGAATATTAGCAAAAGGCGAGCATTCTGGAGCTTAAATGAAGATATTTTGAAGATTTACTATTCTGACTACCAATACGCCGTATCCATTAAGGAAGATACGGCGTATCCGTGCCTACACTCACCAAAGATCACAAAGGAAAGAAGATCAATACGCCGTATCCAGAAGAAGTCAATACGCCGTATTGAAGATATAATATGTGAATATTCTGGAAGATATCAAACGTGGTCCCTACTCCAAGAAACTCTAATACGCCGTATCCAATCCCTTGGATACGCCGTATCGAACCGACTTCCAGACCCTATAAATACAAAACTCAAAAACGAGTTTTAAGGGTGCTAAATCATATTCTGGATACCTAAACCACAAAAGTCAATTTTCAGAGGAGAAAAAGAGCAGAAGAGGTCTTGCAACGCATTCCAATCCATAGAAGACAACGTGTAATTTCTTATACTTTTGTAATCGTTTAGTTTTTGGTATCATTCGTTAACTCGGTTAGTTTACCTTGGCTAAAACAATTACTCTTGTATTAATTATGATGTATGAAGGATAATACATTCGGGTATTAGCCATTATTATGAAGATCTGAATGTTCGGTTTTGTTTATATCTCGATTGCTTAATTTATTGTTGCATGCTTGTTTATGTTTATCAATTTATGCTTGTTTACGTGCTTTTGTATGCGACCTATCATTCAACTGTATCTAGTGATATAGACCAAGTAATCTAGAGTCAGGGATAACTCTCCATATAGTGATTTATACATCTAGAATCATAATATCACAAATATTGTCCTGTTAAATCTGTGTCTAGGATACGCTTTGGGCTTAACTAATTAATTGGATATTGCCTTTGGTTTATTGAATGTATGGTAAATGGTTTATAATCATAATATAAACTTAATAGTCCATCAATTGATTGTTACATCGTCTTGGGCATTTAGCCTAATCACGTGTAACTTAGGTTTTATTTGTGCTTAGTTGAATTCAAGGATATTGTGAAGTAGTTGTGCATCAGGTGAGTTTCATAGTCCTATTTTTCCATTGTTTTAAATTGGAATGGAAATGATGAAAATGTTTTGAAAGGTTTTATCGCTGTGATTATGTGTTTTAAATTGTGTTTGGACATTATATGGCTATTATATGACTATGTGATACATGTGTTATTTGGGATTGGAAGAGGTACGCCTACCTCATGCTTCGTGATTATTAGATCGGAGGGGTACGCCTACCCATATTATGTTGGTTATTGGATCAGATGGGTACGCCTACCCAATGTGATATGTTGTGTGATACATTCGTGGTGAGCTTGGTTGCTTTTAGTGCCAGCTAAGCCCGAATGGGAAATATTGTTGTGGATATGTTGATTTGATTTTGGTTGCATGCTAGCATAAGTTCATGGTAGTTCATTATTGTCCTACATTGTTTTGATAATCATAGTAAAAGCGAGTATTATTACGTGTCTAAAACCTTTGACTCTCACCAACATTATTGTTGACGTTTTAAGCATCATTTTTAGGTGAGCATCATGTGGAAAGTGAAGTTAGGAGGATTGGCTAGTGAGACCTTAGGCTTGCATGCGGAGTTTCCCTAGTTTTCATTTCGTATTTATTTTGAATTGATTCTATGATTGTTTTAGGTTTTAGATTATTTTGTTATGTCTTTGTATTATAGTGACTCTTTTACCTCAATACAAGACTCCTTTTCTTGTGTTTGGTATTGTCATGACACTTTGTGTCCATTTTAGCTCTATCTAATGCGTTATAATTTCTCTATTGTTGACACCATTCTGTTGTGATGATACCCATGACGTTACACCTCGTGTTTCCGCCTTGGCGGGTATGACATATTGGTATCAAAGCCATTGGTTATAGAGAAGTAGGTGGTTTGACCTAGAATATAACCTAGGATTCATTCATATAGTTGCATAATAGGATCTGCGTGTGCTATAGTTTATATAATTTTTACTTTCTTTCTTTTCTTTAAGTTTTATCTCGACCTACGGGCTACTCGATATCAAAAGATCCAGAGGAGGAGCCTCTCGAGGAACCGAAGGAGGAAGGGTAGTTAGAAGAGTCAGAGAAGGAGACTGACTCAGATCTCTTGTCGGATGCTCATAGCAGGTCTGGACCCACGGAGTCGGGTGACTTTTGCGAAAGCAAAGTCAAACCCAAGCGAGGCCTAAGTATTCTGTCTTTTACCTCGACATATTGCTATTATCAATGATTTATTTTAGATATTTCATATTTTCGGGCACTATGAGGCTTTTATTTTCTGTTGTTTTCGATTTTAATTTAATATAAATAAGTATTTCTTTGATGGAGCATCGTTTTTGTGTTATAGTGGAGTCGTTTAAGATGTGCAATGTGGTATATGTGCGTATATGTGCATTATCATTGAGATGTGTACTCTCGAAAGCAAGTACACGTGTGAAAGGATGCACTTATAATTATGGGTGGACAATATAATTATAAAGGCATCACACACGTAGACTTGTGACCATGATTGCATTAATCGGTGCTTGCTTGTTAGTTGGTAGTGTAAGATGTTATATTATGTGCGGATGTATTATGAATAGTTATGAAGTTAGTAAGTTTCCCTTCTATCTATCGCTTGTGGATACCCCGGATACCCATTATTGCTATTATTATGATTATTGAGTTTGTTAGTCTGCTGAATTATTTGCTAAGATATATAACCCTCATTTTAGCATTCCTTGTTCGTACCATGTCGGTATGGATGATCTAACTTTTCTATTCGGCGTCTTGATGAATATTGGTTGTTTGGATCTGCTTCTTTTGATGTTGGTACGTTCCATTGGTTCTTTCGTTTTATTGATTACTCGTATAAGTATCAAAATTATTCTTTTAAGCACTAATTGTTCCTAACATATTAGTACGGATCATTACTCCGTTCTTTATATTTCCTTTGTTTTTGGTAACATGCTGTGACATGTTAGTACCGACGTTTTATATGGTTTTTCTTTTGATTGTGAGTACAGATGAGTCTTCATGTTCTTCCCTTTTGGTTCGTAATGTCTTTGTATGAATTTCCCTTGTGCGTGTTCGTTTCACTATTATTCTGACTATATGGTTCCTTGTACTTCCTTTCTCTTTCAAACAATAGAACTGTGTTAGAGTCTTTACGGTATGTTACAACCCCTTTTGGTATTATGATGTCCTTTGTTTGAGTAAAGTCGATTATTGGTATAAGAATTCTATCTTTCGTATTTATCAATCTTGATACGTATCATTATTTGATATGTGTTCCTTTTGTCTTGGTACGCTTGGTTGACTCGTTTGTTTGCGTTTCCTATCGGTATAGATATTCTACCCTTTCTTTTAAGGATTCTTATGTCATTTGATCCACATCTATTTGCATATGTGAAATCCCTTATATGTATTCTAGCCTTTGATTCGATATTCGTTTGCTACCCTATTCGATAGTTCATAACCCTTAGAATTCGTTTGATATACGTTTTATTCGACCAAGTCACTCTCCGTGGGGAGCACCTGTATTGTTCAAGAAGGACAATTCATTTCAAATGTGCATAGACTATCGAGAGTTGGACTAGCTGACCACCAAGAATATCCTCAGGATCGATGACTTGTTCGACCAGTTACAAGGTTCGCGTTATTTCTCTAGGATAGATCTTCGATCTGGTTATCATTAGTTGAGTGAATGAATGAAGAAGATATTCTAAAGACTACCTTTAGGACGCGGTATGAACATTTTGAGTTTAAGGTTATGCCTTTTGGATTAACCAATGCACTAGCGGTTTTCATGGACTTGATGAACCGGGTGTGTAAGCCGTATTTAGACAAGTTCGCCATTATGTTTATTGATGATATATTGATATACTCAAAGTCTAAGGAGGAACACGAGGTTCATTTGAAGTTGGTGTTGGAGCTGCTGAAGAAGGAGAAGTTGTTTGCCTAGTTTTCTAAGTATGAATTCTGGCTACAAGAAGTGCGTTTTCTTAGACACGTGGTTAATAGTAATGATATTCACTTGGACTCTAGTAAGGTAGAAGCAAAGAAGAATTAAAAAGTACCTAAGACGCCATCCGAGATAAGATCATTCTTAGGATTGGCAGGTTACTATCGACGTTTCATCATGAATTTTTCTAAGATTGCTAAACCCCTTGCTTAACTGACGCAGAAGAATCAGAAGTATGGGTGGGGCAGGGAACAAGAAGAAGCTTTTTAGACTTTGAAGGACAATTTGTGTAATACACCAATATTTTCATTGCCTGATGGACCAGAAGACTTTGTAGTTTACTGCGACACGTCAAATCAAGGATTAGGTTGTGTACTCATGCAAAGAGGCAAGGTAATCGCCTATGCATCATGACAATTCAAGATCCATGAGAAGAATTATACAACACACGACCTAGAATCAGGAGCAGTAGTGTTTGCTCTTAAAACTTGAAGGCATTACTTATACGGAACAAGGAGTGTCATTTATACGGATCATAAGAGTCTTTAACACATATTCGATCAGAAGGAGTTAAATATGCGCCAACAAAGATGAATTGAATTGTTTAGTGATTTTGACAGTGAGATTCGTTACCATCCGAGAAAGGCGAATGTAGTGGCTGATGCATTAAGTAGAAAAGAGAGAGTGAAACCAAGACGAGTACGCACAATGTCCATGACTATTAGTCAAGTGTTAAGGACAAGATATTGGCTACTCCAGGTGAGGTGTCCAAGGTAGAGAACACGACACCAGAAATGCTTCATGGCCTGGACCAACTAATGGAAAAGAACAAAGATGGAGGTATGTATTTTATATAGGTTCCAATAATATGTGATATAAGGATATTAATTATGGACGAGGCTCATGCATCAAGGAACTTGGTACATCCAGGGGCGGATAAGATGTACTATGACCTTAGAGATATGTATGGTGGCCATGTATGAAGAAGGATATTGCTACCTATGTTAGCAATTATTTGACTTGTTTAAAGGTGAATGTTGAAATACCAAAGACCTTTGGGTTTATTGCAACATCTAGAGATACCTAAGTGGAAATTGGATATAATAACTATGGACTTTATTACAAGGTTTCTGAGGTCAAGTAGTGGGTATGATGCAAATTGGGTAATAGTCGATAGACTGACTAAGTCAACCCACTTTCTTGCAATACGAGAAGATTACAAGATGGAGAAGTTAGCATGGCTTTGTATTGATGAGATAGTAGCAGGGCATGGAGTGCCCGTGTCAATCATCTCAGATCGTGATGGAAGATTTACTTCAAGGGTTTTGGCAAATATTACAGAAAGCCTTAGGGATGCGATTGGATATGAGTACGACTTATCATCCTCAAACGGATGGACAAAGTGAGCGCACAATTCAGACATTAGAGGATAAGTTAAGAGCATGAGTGATCGAATTTGGTGGCAGTTGGGATGTTCACCTATCGTTAGCTGAATTTTCTTATAATAATAGTTATCATTCGAGTATTCGACGTGCTCCGTTTGAAGCACTGTATGGAAGGAAATGTAGTTCGCCCGTTCTGTGGGCTGAAATTAAAGAAAGCAGGTTGATTGGAGCGGAATTGGTGCAAGAGACGACTGATTAGGTAGTCTTAATTAAGGAGAAGCTCAAAGCGGCAAGGGATCATCAAAATAGCTATGCTGATAATAGGCGCAAGCTACTAGAGTTTGAGGATGAGGATCAAGTGTTACTGAAAGTGTTGCCTTGGAAAGGTGTAGTGCGTTTGAAAAGAAAGACGTGTTAGCATCAAGGTATGTAGGACCATTGGAGATCATTGAAAGGATCGGTCCTATAGCCTATTAATTAAGATTGTCTTAATAATTGAGTAGCGCACTTAATGTGTTTTAAATTTAAAGAAGTATTTAGCGGATGCAACTCTGCATGTGCCTTTAGAAGAAATTAAGGTAGACAAAACTCTTTGTTTTGTTGAAGATCCTATTGAGATTATCAATCGTGAGGTTAAAAGTTTGAAGCGTAGTAGGATTCCGATGGTTAAAGTCTATTGGAACTCGAAGCGAGGTCATGAGGATTTCATAAAAACTAAGTATCCACACTTGCTCGTTGAGCAAGCTATCGTTGGAAGTACTTAGTAAAGTTAGATACATAGGGTTACTGGCATACTTTAGTGCACCATTACATGTTCTGAGGTGGTTTGGATAAAGTTGTATATTGAGTAAACCTGAAGTCAAGCCAATTCGTCAAAAACGTTGAGCTTTGTAACAACACGTAACTTAATTTCAAGACAGTTCTTGTTTGATGAGTTACAGGGTTGAGTTATGGATCAAGTTGTTACACAACTTAAGGTTTTTGACGAGTTTCCTCAAGGACGGGCGAGACTCATGTAGTTGGATGTTCTCTTCACTTATAGTAGTTATGCTGCAATTTGTACTCTCGTGTGGGTAAGCCAAATTATTAACAGTAAAAACGATTAAATTTCGGGATGAAATTTCCCTAAGGAGGGGAGACTGTGACAATCGTGACTTGAGAAAGTTAGTCAAACCATTAGAGTTGACTAAAGTATTTAAATGTGTTATAATTATGTGCTTATGTGATCTTATATGGGTGTTTGATATCAATCCGTGACGCGTGTTCATCTATTAGTGATTGAGTTGTGGTTTTAGTAGCTATTTCATTTTGTTCACATTTTGTGACAATGGAAATGATAGCATGATTTTATGTGTTATCGTGTAATTTGATTAATAATTGCAGTATGAGCGTTAAGAGGATATATTGTATTTTTAAGATTGAATTAAGTCTAGTATTTGAGTTAATTAAGCGTAGGTTTTTCTAATTTAGGAAAGTAATTTATGAAATGAAATTTATAAATAGTAATTTTAAAACTAGTTTTTATTTAAAAGGTTTACTAAATTAATAAAGGGTTTTTATAAAAAAATAACAAAATAAAGGTAATTATACATTTAATAATAATTAAAAAAAATAAAAAAAAAATAAAAAAAATAAAAGGGGTGTTTGTTCGACCGGTCAGGTAAAGAAAGAAAAAAAGGAAACTAGGTAATTATAAATACAAAATCAAGAAAACCCTAAATCACTTTTTCTCTCTCCCTTGTTCTCTTTGGCCGGTCGAACCCCAACAAGAAGAAAAATAATAATTTTTTTTAATCAAGAACAAAGGTGGTGATTCAAGTGTAATCAAGTAAAGGTTTAGGTATGTTTTCAATTAAGTTTTTCTTTAATCTTTTTATAATTAGTAACTTTAATTGATGGAATAATTAGGGTTCATAAATTTTCTATAAATTAATGATATAAAACTATATGGGAGTGTTTGGGATTAGATTTAGAGCATGTGGGTGTAAATGGTTTAGGCTAGATCGCGTTAAATTGAAAGTTAGGGTTTGGCAGAATTTTAGGTCGTGTTGATTGAATGATATCTCAAAGATAAAAACGAGTTATGGGATGAATCTTATGCCTAAATTGAATTTCAGAGAGTCTAGGTTCTAAAAAATCTAGCCCCGAATAGTTTTTAGGTAGGGAAGTTAGTCAAATAGTTTTTTCAAGAAAAATTGTCAAAACAGTAAATTCGGGTCAGATTTGAGTCTGATTTCGGGGAGTAAAACCCCTACTTAAACGTTGAATTGAGGTTAGCCAAAAATCAAAGGTCATATTTGATGTGTCTATTAACTCCAGCTCAAAGCACAAGTCTTAATTCATTGTCTAAGTATTTTTAGAAAAATCAAACTTTTTAGTGTGCGTTTAGATCCGAATGTGAGTACTTTGTGATGATTTAGTATTTAATTTGTGGTCGTAAAATGACTACAAAAGTTTGCCGAAAAACTGGAAAACTAGTATGAATGATTAAAGGTATTTTGGGTATAAGTGAGTTAAGGGATGTATGGTAAATGGTTTATAATCATAATATAAACTTAATAGTCCATCAATTGATTGTTACATCGTCTTGGGCATTTAGCCTAATCGCGTGTAACTTAGGTTTTATTTGTGTTTAGTTGAATTCAAGGATATTGTGAAGTAGTTATGCATCATGTGAGTTTCATAGTCCCATTTTTCCATTGTTTTAAATTAGGATTGGAATGATGCAAATGTTTTGAAATGTTTTATCGCTGTGATTATGTGTTTTAAATTGCATTTGGACATTATATGACTATTATATGACTATGTGATACATGTGTTATTTGGGATGAGAAGAGGTATGCCTACCTCGTGCTTCGTGATTATTAGATCGGAGGGGTACGCCTACCCAATGTGATACATTCGTGGTGAGCTTGGTTGCTTTTAGATCCAGCTATTCTAAGCCCGAATGGGAAATATTGTTGTTGATATGTTGATTTGATTTTGGTTGCATGCTAGCATAAGTTCATTATTGTCCTATTTGGTTTTGATAATCACAATAAAAGCGAGTATTATTGCGTGTCTAAAACCTATGACTCTCACCAACATTATTGTTGACGTTTAAAGCATCATTTTTTCAGGTGAGCATCATGTGGAAAGTGAAGTTAGGAGGATTGACTAGGGAGACCGTAGGCTTGCATACGAAGTTTCCCTAGTTTTCATTTCGTATTTGTTTTGAATTGATTCTATGATTGTTTTAGGTTTTGGATTATTTCGTTATGTCTTTGTATTGAAGTGACTCTTTTACCTCAATAAAAGACTCCTTTTCTTGTGTTTGGTATTGTCATGACACTTTGTGTCCATTTTAGCTCTATCTAATGCACTGTAGTTTCTTTATTGTTGACACCATTATGTTGTGATGATACCCGTGACGTTACGCCTAGTGTTTCTGCCTTGGCGGGGTGTGAGATAAACTCTATAAGCACAAGAAGTAGCAGAATAACCAATAAAGAAACCAATATGACCTTTTGCACCAAGCTTCCTAATATCCGCACGGTTATTCTTGGATAACAAAGAGCACTGAATATGTAACACCCCCAAAAACGGGTCGGAGCGGAAATACGTCCGGGGGAGTTACTTCATAATACACAGCGCTAGATACAAGAGAACGACTTCTAAATGTGTCATTTGAAAAGTAATCTCTTTGACATATCTGAAAATTGCATATAATAAGTTTCCATATTGCGCACCCACAATGAAAAGCTTGAAACAATACAACATGATTTGATCATTGTAGAAATCCCAGGTAAGAAATCTGTCAGTTTATACCAATGCACATCAGATACTCCAAGCATACTAATTCACCTGAGAACGAACATGCTAAAAATGGGTCAACATAAAGTTTGGTGAGTTTTATAGAGATGTTTAAGTATAAAATGTTTGAACCAAGGTTCCGTAAAGTATGTATGACCGTTTAAATCCTTAAATGTTCCTCCAAACCGTATGTATTATTTTTAGAAAATCGAGAATTGTAAAGCATGCATGACCATTTAAAACCCCAAAATGTCACAAAAAGTACCAATCTTATCCCAAAGATTTATAAAGAATGCATGACCAATTTAATGTCACCAAAAGTACCAATCTTATCCAAAAGATTTATAAAGTATGCCTGACTATTTCAATCCTTAAGTAGTCACAAAATATATGAATATATGTTCAAATCCAAGATTTGTAATGTGTCCCCTCCAAGAACACCCGGGCATTTCTAAATATAATATGTATAAGGTAGGACCGCAAGATTTCCCAAGTGTATAATAATGCAACAGATGCATACATCATATAAATGTAATTACGTTTTCCTAGGCTCATGATACTGAAGCTCGATATAAATAAATAGCAATATAAAATTGCCCACATTGCCCGTATTGATGTTCTACCCGGAACATCGCGAATCCGACATGGTATACATTCGTTCCTGGTGATAGCTAGTCACCCGAACGGGAGTGTCACCCCCAAATAGATCTATTTATAACATTCACCCTTACTGAGACCAATCCAATTGGTTATACCATAATTAACAGTTCATGATAATAGGCTCATTGGGTATTGTTACCTAGGCAAACACGTAATCATAATGTAAAAATGTCCACTTGCGTCCAATTGTAAAAACCCATGCATATGTTTCTCACTCCAAAACGCGTCCATAAGTGTAACCAAGTATTGTATCTCACCGCGAGATATATAAATAAGTATGTAAACTAATTTGTAATCAACCATGTAAATGCATTTGTAAACAAGCACGTTCTCACCCCAAAAATATATGTAAAACCAGTAAAAACAAGGGGGCTATAAACTCACCTCGATGATGTAGAGCGATTGCCAGATAGACATCTAGTATGCACAACACAAACGGAAGACGAAGCGGCTCGATCAAGAAGTTGCAACTAATCTTAACGGCTAAGACCCACTAGCCTAGGATAATGTATTTGGGTTTCCCGATGGATAGTCACCTCAACGCGTCACGTTGATAATGGATTTAGGTTTCCAAGTTGTAATGGTTTGGTGGTTGGTTAAATAAAATAAATCAAAAGTAACACAATGTATGTAATATATCCCGTATATATTACATATGAAAAATATGTCAAGCGTATAATTCATACTGTGAATTATATAATAAAGAAAACCCAATCAAATAAATAATCGAGGTATATAATACTTTGTAAGTATCAAATAAGAAACGTGAGAAAAAGATTTGAATAGAACATTTCGACACGTGTTCGTAAATCACCAATTTAACCAATAGAAAGTTCTTGTATAAAGGTAAACTCACGTCTTAAAGTTATGAATTAAACAAACGATGTTTGGAAAGCTTTTACAAAAGTTATGATTTTACCTTCTAGTCAGGAATTTATAAAAATAATATTTTATAAATTAATCTTTGTCTTATTGACGGATCGTAGCTAAAATCGTTGTCTCACTTGTAAAAGTATAGTTTTTGTTCGTGGTCGGATTATCGTATAGTTATATTTTAGTATATTTTTAAAATATAACTTAGTCTCTTTTACCGGGTTTAAAATAATAAAAGTTTTAGTAAAACATTACTAAGTATAGAAATTTTATATAAATTTCGTCATGACCTTCCCGGTTATATAACGTTTCCCCATATTTATAAAACCTAACGTTTTTCCACTTTTCAACAAACCGCGTGTTGCAAAATATCTACGTGTTTTAAATATATGTTTATATATATTTATAACTAAACAAAGTAATAAATATCATATTTATTTAACCATTAACCACCATTTTAGTTTCGATTTATGATTTATAATTCTCGTGTTATATTTATTAGTCAATTGCATAAACCAAACGAACCCTTATTGTTGTTTCGGTTACGCCAAACGCTCCCTTATTCGATTTCTGCTGTCCCAAACGCACCCTTACAGCCTTGTTGTTAACCCAAACACACCCTAACCGTGTCAAAACCCAGAAACAAACACCCCTTGTGGCTGTTTTATTAACCAAACGCACCCTAATCAGTTTCTTTATAAACCAAACGCACCCTAATCAGTTTCTTTATAAACCAAACGCACCCTAATGTGGTTCTACTCAAACCAAACGCACCCTTTTCGGTATTAACATCAACCAAACGCACCCTAATCATTTTCCTACAAAACCAAACACCCCTAGTCTGCGCACCCTACTCGGTGTACGAGGACAACCAACACACTCTTTTTGTTGGCTGTCACAGTCAAACGCACTCTTCGATGGTGTTAACCCGAAACCAAACGCCCTCTTGGGCTGTTAATAACAAACAAACGCACCTTTGGTGCGGCTTATGAAAACCAAACACAACCAAACGCACCCTTGGCTGTCCACAACCAACCAAACACACCTTAATAGGTGTCGAAACCCAAAACGCACCCCTTTGGGTGTTTCTGTCCAAACCAACACACCCTTATGGGTTTAAATTAAACACCAAACGCACCCATTGGTGCTATGTTTAAAAACCATACGACTTGTTTGGTGTTAGCCACGGAAAAAACACACCCTTGGTGAGTGTCGGGCTGCCACCTAATTGCACCCTTTCGGGTTTATTAAAAACAAACGCACCTTTCATTGGGTGGTGGCTGAGCCTACGAAAGCCCTACATTCCTTGTGGTGTATATCAAAGCACCCGTGGCTGTGGTGCTTTTACTCCAGAACGACCAGACGCACCCTCGTCGGCTGAAAACAACACCAACGCACCCCTTTTGTTGATACCCAAACAAAACGCACCCTGGTGGTGCCATAAATAAACCACACGCACCCTAGTCTATGAAAAACAAAACCAAACGAACCCTTCTATGGTGGCTGTCGTGGTGGATGTGGTGATGGTGGCATGGGGATGGCAGTGGGGGGTGTGGTGGCAGGTGATGGGGAGTGGCGCGTGGCGGAGAGTGGTGTAGTAGATCGGATAGATCGGTTGATGGGGAGCATATTTGGTCTTGGCCGGAAAAGTCTGCCAAAAAAGTTTTTCGGCGGCGGCGGTGGCTGGTCGGAAATGAGAGAGAGAGAGAGAAGAGGGTGTGTGTGTGTTTTTATAAGAATGATAATGAAAAAAAATTATATAACTTTTATTTTTATATTAAAAGTTATAAGAAAAGTGTCAAGTTGCCAATAGTTTAGGGTTATTTGTGTAATATTTCCACAGGGACCAAAGGGGTAACTTTTGAGTATTATTTTGTAAAATAGTGGTTCGGGACTCGTTTGAGCGACTTAACGGACGTTTCAAAATACGAAACTTGCGCCATTGTTTTTCAAATTATTTTTCTGATAAAAATGAGTATTTACACGACTTTATTTCATAATTGTTTCATAACATTTATTTAAAATGTCTACTATTTATTTGTGTATCACTGATAATTTTATCCGTAAAATGAACCGTAACTTGAATAATTACGTTTTTAACAAACGTTTTCGAATATCATGATAAATAATTTATTAAATATTTTTATTTAATAAAAAATGTTAATTAAATATAATTTAATTATTTTCTTGTTTCTATTTCCGTTAAAAATGAGTATTTACTTGATCGTATTTCATAAATATTTTATATAACATTTATAAAACAATTGTATTTATTTGGTACCCGGTTGGTTATGTCTCGTTCCTGAAAGTAAGATTACAAATATATTTTTAACAGTATTTTTTATGAGTTAGATGCTAAACAAGGATTAGTTGGAAATCTTAAGAGCTCATAAGTGTAGTTTGTGGCTTTTCTCTCCCATAAGCTTATAACCGGATTAATAATACGTGCCCACTTCGAAAATTAAATTTAAATCAACAATTTTTGAAGTATAGTCGATATCAATAATTTTAGTTCAAATTTATATTTAAATTTTCTAAAATTTTTTTTTCTCTATATCGTGGTATTATATGTTAAAAAATGATGAAAAATGTGGTAATAATAATAAACTATGGGCTGATAAAAGTTTACTGCATCTTGCCGGCTCACAACTGATGTTGCAGTCTTCTAAATAAGGCACACAGTAATTATCCGAGACTGATAAAAGTTTGCTGCATCCTACCGGCTCACAACCGATGTTGCAGCCTTCTAAAAGGTCGCGGATTTCATTAGTTTAAAGGATGTCTAATTATATTAAGTGTAGTAAATGTGATTTAATAAATATAGGGAAAATCTCTTTTTCTTAAATTTAAATATGCTTTTGAACTAAGACTATTTCGTTTTAAGTTGTGATTTTATGTATATACGGGAAATCCAAGGGTGTTGAAACTGAAGGTCCGTGAGTCTCGATACTAGTCTCTGTAGGGTGTCAAAAGGCTGGTCACTTAGCCGCAAGGTTGGGATATGCCGAGACGAAAGTCACTACATGGGATGATCTCGCCTTCAAAATCATAATTCTTGGGTGGAAGGTAAAGCAATAGAAACATTGTAATTTTCTTAAAAAGGTTGATCCATGGTTGAAATTCGAAATAAACACACTAACGTAATATGAAATAATTGTCGGGAGTGAAAAGTTTAAAAGGTACAAGTATGAGTAGTGTTAGCATCTTAGCTCATATTTAACGGTGATTTCGTTTTTAAGATTGGTTTGGGACAAGTGAAAAGTTGAGAACGATGAATTTATCCTTTTTGGGGCATTTTAGGATTAAAATGTTTCTTGTTCTATGATCCCTAATGGTTATGAAAATAACAAAAGTCAAACATGTTAGTTAGTTGCTTAAAAAAAAGTATAAAAAATGAGAAAAAGGAAAAATACAAAAATATGTGTGGTAATAAGTGTAAATATTTAAAAATGGTAAAAACGAGGCTTTTCAAAACTAGTGTTTCTTTAATTCCCCTCGATGAATACTTAGCTACTTTTCGAAGTAATTAGTTGAGGGGGATTGAGATTCTTGGTTTTCTTAAGTGTTTACTTATGGCATTGCGTGAGGACACGACAATATCTTAGTATGGGGGATTTTGGTATATGTTTAAATACACATACCTTTGACCTAATAAAACGTGCTTAAAAGACTAAAAACATACCAAAAATATATTGTTATTTGTGTGATTTTATTTATTTGTGGTTTTTTTGTTGTTTTTCTTTGAGTATTTTGTTCATATATATTTTTTTTTTTTTTTTTGTGGGGTGTTTGAAGTTTTTTTAATTTATGATATTTGCATTTATATTGTGCATATAATACTTAATATTTAAGAAAAGGACAAAAACGAAGCCAAAACGACAAAACCGAGCACGGAAATGGAAAGAGCGCAAAAAGTCAAAGTCAACAAAAAGTCAACCAAAAAGTCAACCCCGAAAAGTCAAGGTCAAAACCAAAGCCGATATCAAAGAAATGTTAAATGGGCCAACCCGTAACCCATGAGGGGGTAGTGTAGTGTCTAGAGGGTCCGATGGGGCCGGGTCACCCATCAAAACATTTATAAGACAAATAAACCAAAACCCCTTTTTATATATAACCCGACCCAATTACTAGGCCCAAACAAACCTAACACCCTGTTAGCCCTATTACCCTAAAACCTCTTACACCATTAGTCCTCAAGGACTAACATTGTTAGTCCAAAAGGACTAACGGTGCAAACATTTAACAAAAACAGGGCAAACGCCCGTTATACCAAATCAAACAATGAAACAAAACACTCCTCTTTCCCGAGCGCTTCTTTTATTTTTTAATGTTACTAATCATTGTGTCTTCCTCCCTGCACCCCCTGCAACCCCACGATAAACCCATCACCATCCCAATCCAACCCCACCTCATATAGGCTAAATGCCACCTTAGCAATCCTCTATAACCCCATTCGTTCAAGAAAGAATACAAGAAATAAAGGATTGAGATAAAAGAACTTGGAGAGCACACAAGATAGATGGCCTAGATTGATTTTCGAGCTCTCACACACAACTAACACACCTTACAAATGTCTCAGTGAAGAAACACAAGTCCAAGACCCCAAGACTTTGAAGACTTTTATATAAATAGGGCCCTTGTAAGCCTAAAGAGGCATGTAGTTTAATATCTAGTTTTTAATCTTTCAGCTTATATTAGGTTTAATTTATTGTACTTTTATTGAAAGCCTTGTATTGTTTTTAAGTTTTAATGAAATTTTAAAGTTTTATGTTAAATTCTGTTTTTAAAGATTAAGGCATTTTATGTTATAAAAGTGTTTAACAAGCTCTTCATAAGCTCTTTATTGAACTTTTATATAATCTGTTTTCATTAAGCACCTTAAACTGTTAAGTATTTAAGAAATTCAACCAAAAATCCACTCCTTAAATTACCTCAGCATTAAATGGATGATAAGCCAAAAAGGGATGGGCTTATGGACACCACCAGCTTATCTTTGATAAGCTGGAGCTTGTAGATCAGCTTTTAAAAGCTTAATTAGCCTTGTTTTGAGCAAAGACATTTGTAAGTTCCATTTTTAGCATTTACTGTTCATCTGCTTATTTTTTGCTTATTAGCTGTTTGTATTTGCTTATTGTTGCTTATTTATGTTATTGGATGCTTATGTATGCCTGCTTATAGCTTAGATATCACTAGTTCTAGTTTTCATTAAAATCTGTCTAATTAGCTTATTTAGTAGCATAATCTGTTCTAGCTGATTAGAGTGCTTATTAGTTGTTGAAATCTGCTTAATATTGCTTATTATACTTGTTAGATATCTGGTCTTTACCATTTGTAGCTTAAATCAAGATTAGAAGTTGTTAAATCAGTCTTAAAAGGGTGTTTGGGTTAAGGTTCTAAATGAGTCAAAACAAGATGAAAATGGTTTTGAGTCATTAATCTAACTTTGTCAAGCTCTTTTAAGTACTTTTAATCAGTTTCTAAAAGTTTTTAAGGTTTAAAACTTATTTTCAAAGATTTTTGAATCAATGTCTTAGAATCTGTGGTTTTGGAATTTGATCAAACTGTGTGTATTTGATTTTTGTTCAAAAAGTTGTTTTGAGGTTTTGTTTATGCTTCATGTTGTGTCTGAATTCAATAAGGAAAAGAGATAGTTAAGTGTGCATTTGCCATTTGAGTTTAGGTACAAATCTGTCATAAGTTCAGTTTTTAAAGTCTTAAAAAGCCATTTTCAATCTTAGATTTAGGGTAGCTATAATATGTTTTAGAGTCTGGATTTTCTTGCATAAGCTCATAGTAGTATGAACTTGATTTGTTTGAGCTTGTTTTAGGGTTTAGAGATTATTTAAGTACTTATTTTTAGGGCTGCAAAAGCCACTTTAGTCATTTTCATTAAAAAACCAAAAACATAGTTTTAGTGCAATCAGTTTTTTACTTAGCTTTTTCATAGCTTATATGTGTTTCAAAATGTTTTCTGATTGCTGTTTTAGATAGCTTATTGTATAAGCTTTTTAGGTTTTTAAGTCTCTCAGCCACAAGGATCTATTTAAGGGCTTAAAAATAAGCTAGAAAAGTGCCCTTTAGGCTGTTTTTGCATCAGTTTGTGTCAAAAAGCTTATTTGCTTTTTAGAGTTTTTCCAGCTTATTTATTTGCTTATTTTTGTTCCTATGTACTTATTAGGTGTGGTTAAGTGTTCCTTGGTAGCTTATTTGTTTCCATGATAGCTTATTTAGTCTAAAGAAGCCAAACAGTTAAGCCATTTAGTCTTAGTTTAAAAGTGAAATCTGCCTGCTTATTTTTGCTTTTTCCTAGCTTATTTATAGGTTTTTATAAAAAGTCACTTCACAAAAATTGCTTATTTTAGTTTGTATAATAACTTTTCATAAAAAAATTTGCAAAATAAAATTGCGTTTGGGAAGTGGGAAAGCCCAAGGTGAGCAAAGTAGGCGCTTCGAACCCTGACCTACTACCACCCTCAGAACCAAGCATTTTAATCACACGCCTCTCTAGCATACCAAAACGTGCCCTACATTGGGTCTTTTCCTGTTTACCTTTGAACACTTTAATGATTTAAGACCTTTTTTTAGTTCATTTAGCTATATGCCCTTTTTAGGCTTATCCGGCTATTATAGGTAACCTGTTTTTCTCCCTATTTTATTTTTCTCGTTTCTAAGCACAGCTCAAGCTACTTTCATAAATTTTTAGATTTTTCTAAATTAGGTTTACTATTTTTTTAAATCTTTTATTTAGTGTTAAAGCTGATTTTTTAATTCATAAAAAATTATTAAAAGTCAAAAAACTATAATTTTTTTTTTTTACTTTTCTTTTTACTCATTTAGGACGAATTAAAAATTAAATTGCATTTGTAGGGTAAAATTTGTAGAATTTTGTTTTTTAAAGAACGAGTTTTGAATCCCGTTTACGTTTTTGATTTCGTAATTGCCTCGTTTTTTGTTTAACTTGCCTTCACAAAAGTTGCTTATTTTTAGGTTATAAAGCTTTTTCAAAAAGTAAAATTTCAAAAATAAAAAGGATCTGGTTTGGGAAGCCAAGGGTAAGCAGGGCTCGAACCCCTGACCTCAACCATACCCAAGCCTTAACACACACACATACACACTTAACCAGCAGTACCAGTAGGACCATCTGGTATTCATTCACAACATTTATTATTTAACCCCCTTTTCCCTTTTAAGCTAATCAACCCTTTTGGGCTTATTTACAGCTTATTTCAATAAGCTGTTTACCCCATTTTATTTTTCTTAGGTTTAAATTAGTCCAAAGTACTTTTCCTAAATTCTTCAGATTTTTTATAAATAGTTTAGTATTTTTAATATTTAATTTAGATAAAAACCGTTTTTAATTCATAAAAAATTAAATAAAAGTCAAAAAAATATAATTCTTTTTTAAAAAATTTTCATTTATCATTTAGGATTGTTAAAAATTTAATTTTGCTTTCATAGGGTTAAATTTGAAGAATTTGTTTTTTTAAAAGAATGGGATTTGATCCCGTTATCATTTTTCTTTGTTTTTAGGGTTTTAGCTTTAATAACTTTTGTTTTTAGTGTGCCTTACTGATTTTTACCATAGAATTAGAAAACCCAATCAAAATCTTTGTTATTCAAACATCAAATATCAAACCGACTCTTGACTTTCCATTGCACTCCTCGTTGGGAAAAACGACCCGAGAATATCATATACTACTCTGATTTCATTGATTTTCTTTCTTTAAACCTTTTCTAGGGTCACTTGATTTAGTTTGTTTAATATAAGTAGTATTATTATGTATATATACCTAAAGTTAGAAATTAATTTTTGGCGCCGTTGCCGGGGAGGAGTGTAAGACGATTGTCGTTTCCGACGTTTGACAATTAGTGCTTTGAAGATCATTCCGTGTGAAGTTATTTTGCTTATTTTCTAACAAAAATAAAAAAATAAAAAAATATTTTCTTTTTATTATTATATATATAAGACAAGAAAAATCAAAAATATAAAAAATTGTCCTTATATATAAATAAAATGAATCAATTATATAATACTCTCAACTTTGAGTATTATCACTAATAAGTTCCCAAACCAAAGATCAAAAACTTGCCTTTTGTGTCACTTGCGAGGTACGGCTCACATTTGAAAGTTAAACAAACTATAAGAGGGGTATAAGGAGGGTTGTTCCGAGGAACTACGACCCAAAAGGAGATGATTTTTAATAGCTTCACGCTTTCCTACTCCTCCACTCCTTTGTGCATTTTTCTTTTAGAGAGCTACCGTGAAGCTTGTTGATTATTAGGTTTAAGTTGTCTTATCTCATTGTCCGTTATTAAAATAAATTGTGAATCAATTGTTGAAAAACCAAAAAAAAAATTAAAAATTATTAGTATAATTTCTCTTTTTATATTTCTTTTTAGTGCATGAGCACTCGATCTTCGACTAGGAATCTTTTTCCACCTCTCGAAGATCCCGAACGTACAATTCGAAGAAGAACTCGTGTTGATCTTAATCTTTTGAACAATTTTAAAGAAATCAATATGGCCGCTAACGGAAACGGTGATGACGGACTACCTCCTGCGGGAGGTGGTTTACCAGTTCCCGACCTCCAAACGATGGAGGAGTTGTGCCAACCAACTTTGAATGGTCGGGGTGGACCAATTGCCCCGATTGCAATTCAGGCAACTAATTTTGGACTTAAGAATGACATGATTCAACAAGTTCAAAATTCGTGTCCATTTCGTGGACCGGGTGATGATGCCAACAAGCATCTTGACAAGTTTTTGCATGTCACCCAAAGTATGAAAGTGAATGGGGTCTCCGATGACGCCCTTCGTCTATATCTCTTCCCTTACTCCTTGCAACATCGTGCCGCCGAATGGTTTGATCGTTTGCCAAGGAATTCTATCACCACCTTTGACCAAATGGCAAAAATATTTCTCGGAAAATACTTCCCACCCTCTATGGTGACCAAGTTGAGAAATGATATTACGAATTTCCGTCAAGAACCCGATGAATCGTTATTCGAAGCATGGGAACGTTACAAGCTTTCAATTGATCGATGTCCTAACCACAACATGTTACCCGTGACTCAAATAGATACTTTCTATAACGGGTTAACATTGAGGCATCGTGATACTATCAACGCTGCTGCCGGTGGTACTTTTATGAAAAGACGACCCGAAGAGTGCTATGATCTCATCGAGAATATGACCGCTCACCACAATGATTGGGACACTTCAGCCCAACGGAGTGAGTCATCTAGTTCTATCACTTCTTCTAATCCGGAAATAGCAGCCCTTAAGCTTGAAATGGCAGAAATTAACAAGAACTTAATGAAAATGCTTCAAACAAACCAACAAGTTAATTCCGTAACACCGAGTTGCGAAACTTGTGGTGGTCCTCATTCTTACATTAATTATCCAGCCACCGTTGGCCAAACTCAGAACGTATATGCTGCGGGAGCCTACAATCAAGGTGGTAATACTTACCAACCTCAAGGTAACCGTAATTTTCTTAGCTATCGTTTGGACAATTATCTCGGACCACCAAGGTTTAATGTGAATCAAAATCAAAATCGAAACAATCAAAATCAGAATCAGAATAGGAATCAAGGAAACAACCAAGGTCGAAACCAATTTTTCCAAGGAGCTAATCATGTTCAAAACCCAACTCCGGCTTATCAAGCCCCGACTCTGGCTTATTAAGCCCCGCTTTAACAAGCTCTAGTTCATCAAGCTCTGATACCTCAACCGCAAGTTGTAACGAATGCCGAATTCTCGAACTACATGAAGGCAAATGATGCCATTTTGAAAAACATGCAAACCAACATGACTACATTGACCAATTATACTAATGATCTTAAGAATATGTTGGGTCAATTCATGAAAATGAATATCGCTTCGTCCTTAGGATCGGGAACACTCCCTAGTAATACCATTACTAACCCGAGGGAAGATTTGAAAGGCATCACCACCCGAAGTGGTGTTGCTTATAAGGGACCCACGATTCCTACTACTTCTTCTTTCCTAAAGTAGTGGAACGCGAAACCGAGGTGACAAAGGACACGGTGCCTCCTACTAATAACGGAGGTACCTAAGACGGCCAACCTCTGGTTGTCCAAGTTGAAACTCAAGTATCAAATTCTGAGCCTGTTGTTGCTCCCATTGTTGAGCCAGTTGAAGCTCCCGTTAGTGCTCCGAAGCCTAACCCAAAACCATAAAATAATCATGTTCTTAGTAGAGGACACTTAGTATCATCACCTCCAATTGGTTTCACTTAAAAATCATAAGTAGTTTTCATAATGCGTCCATTTTCGTAAGCCACAAAATGTGACACTTTTTATTTGGGGCTGTTTTGAAAAGTTAGATAGATTAATGTGTATATAAATATTTTTGGCTTGGGGAGTTCTGGAAAATTAAATGGTGACCTAGGTATATGTCTTAGGTACACATAGCCATTTGGATGGGGTGTTAACCATTTCGGATGGTCGAGTAATCATCATTTTACTAAAAATGGTCATTTTGCGCAACCTAAATTTGAAACCTTAATAAGTCCAAACTTTTGTATATTAACATCCCAATTAGTAAAACTGTAGCTTCTAGATATGGAGCCAACTTAAATTTTTCCGTGTGACTCATCCTCATCGGATGTACGGTTTAGGAGATATGCTAAAAATGGTAAAGACGTAAAATTCAGAAAATGACATGCACTTGTAATGAAGGGTAAATTGGTAATTTCACTTAGGTTCTGGAATTTCTGGGCAGTGGGGGCCCACATTTCTGGAAAATAGACTTGTGATGCTTTCTGCACGCGAAAACCTCATGTTCATAGCTATTACGGATTTTAAATGACACGTTCTCAAAGGTGGGTAAAATTTTAGAATTTTGTTAATAAAAGATTTAGTTAGACGTCTTGTAGGAAAGTTTGGTTAAGTAGTGAACTTGAGAAACGTCTTAGAGAAGATATTAGTTTAGATTTGGACTTGCGATTTGAGTAAGTTTGACCCATCAAAGTTAGGACGCAATGCCATACTTGGTTCGTCAAATAAAAATGTTTTATACAAATTTTCCTTTCTATTACATTTCAAATTGTGTGAGTATAAGTTGATTATTTTTCTAAGTCGCGCCTTTTATTTTAGGTCGCACTTAGGGTGTTCAATATTACTTCAGCTTCTATCCTTTTTATTTGCCGAATCGCTTAAGGTGAGTTCATAGCCCCTTTTACTACTTAATTGTTTTACAAATTCCGGGGTGAGATTACATGCATGTTTTTATTGGACGCAAGTACTTTTTAAATTGTATGCTATTCCAGATTATTGCCTGTTTATTATTGCCTAAGTTACCACAATGCCAATTAAGTCCCTTTCATCATGAACCGTTAATTACTAGTGTTGTAAACGCGAATGTTGTGGATAGATCTATTGGGACTGACAATCCCCGCCTTGAATTTCTGGTCACAAGTTGACCATGGTGCATTTAACATGTTGAGTACTTTAGAATGTTTTGGCATACATTCTACATATTATAAAGGGCAAAAACAGTTAAGGTTTCGGGGTCATGAGCTTAGAGCAATAATACATGTTTTAGACTATTGAATATGTTTCATAGTCAACCAGTACTTAAATCTTGTGGTCCACACATCACAAGTAGTTTTCAAAATGCGTCCATTTTCGTAAGCCACAAAATGTGTCACTCTTTATTTGGGGTTGTTTTGAAAAGTTAGATAGATTAATGTGTATAGAAATATTTTTGGCTTGGGTAGTTCTGGAAAATTAAATGGTGACCTAGGTATATGTCTTAGGTACACATAGCCATTTGGATGGGGTGTTAACCATTTCAGATGGTCGAGTAATCATCATTTTACTAAAAATGGTCATTTTGCTCAACCTAAATTTGAAACCTTAATAAGTTCAAAATTTTGTATATTAACATCCCAATTAGTAAAACTGTAGCTTCTAGATATGGAGCCAACTTAAATTTTTCAGTGTGACTCATCCTCGTCGGATGTACGGTTTAGGAGATATGCTAAATTGGTAAAGACGTAAAATTCAGAAAATGACATGCACTTGTAATGAAGGGTAAATTGGTAATTTCACTTAGGTTCTGGAATTTCTGGGCAGTAGGGGCCCACATTTCTGGAAAATAGACTTGTGATTCTTTCTGCACGCGAAAATCTCATGTTCATAGCTATTACGGATTTTAAATGACACGTTCTCAAAGGTGGGTAAAATTTCATAATTTTGTTAATAAAAGATTTAGCTAGACGTCAAACTAAGGTGAACACTTGTAGGAAAGTTTGGTTAAGTAGTGAACTTGAGACACGTCTTAGAGAAGATATTAGTTTAGATTTGGACTTGCGATTTGAGTAAGTTTGACCCATCAAAGTTAGGACGCAATGCCATACTTGGTTCGTCAAATAAAAATGTTTTATACAAATTTTCCTTTATATTACATTTCAAATTGTGTGAGTACAAGTTGATTATTTTTCTAAGTCGCACCTTTTATTTTAGGTCGCACTTAGGGTGTTCAATATTACTTCAGCTTCTATCCTTTTTATTTGCCGAATCGCTTAAGGTGAGTTCATAGCCCCTTTTACTACTTAATTGTTTTACAAATTCCGGGGTGAGATTACATGCATGTTTTTATTGGACGCAAGTACTTTTCAAATTGTATGCTATTCCAGATTATTGCCTGATTATTATTGCCTAAGTTACCACAATGCCAATTAAGTCCCTTTCATCATGAACCGTTAATTACTAGTGTTGTAAACGCGAATGTTGTGGATAGATCTATTGGGACTGACAATCCCCGCCTTGAATTTCTGGTCACAAGTTGACCATGGTGCATTTAACATGTTGAGTACTTTAGAATGTTTTGGCATACATTCTGCATATTATAAAGGGCAAAAACAGTTAAGGTTTCGGGGTCATGAGCTTAGAGCAATAATACATGTTTTAGACTATTGAATATGTTTCATAGTCAACCAGTACTTAAATCTTGTGGTCCACACATACTTTACTTCTAACCTATGAATTCACTCAACTTTATTGTTGACGTTTTGCATGTTTTAATCTCAGGTAATAAGGTGTGATTCTGGATGGGAGCCGCTTGGGTATCTGGAGGATGGATTCTGTGTTTTCTCTTTTATTCGATGCAAACTGTTAAACTATTTCTCTAAACTTGTGTCGTCTTTTGAATTGTGTCTTTGATTAAAACTTTGAATGTTGGGAACTATTATGTTATCTTGTAAATCTTTTGGGACCAAGAATGAAACTCTGATATTTTGAATGCATCGAATGTAAACTATTTAAAAATATCCCTTCGAGTTCGTTTCCTATATCTTGATTTTTGTACTATGACGTAGCACCCCAATGTTACATGTTCTGCTGCGTAGTCCGATTTTGAGGGTGTTACATCACTGGTTGCGAAAAATAATCCGAAACACATTAGATTTCCTAATTATCTTACAATATTGCCCACATAATCACATAAGTACCTATTGTACGCTCGCCATCTTTTACATGGTGACACGATGAATTGGCCTCATACTAAGGCATTCATCATGTCCGCTTTTAACCAAGCATTGGCGACTACTATTACATATCATATTCGCTTTCCTTTGGAGATTTCGGCATAATTATTCATTCTAACACTTAGGTTTATACCCCTCCGGTCACATTTTCCTCATCGTATCGAGCTTGCCACAAAGTCAAGCCACCTCGACGATAATTCCAACATAAACACGGCTGATTCTAATTAGTCTACACTCACTCTCATGGGTACTTCAAGCCACAATAGTCAACAGGACCTTTGGCGATGTCCTAAATTCTCACTTGGGAGATTATACCCATTCACTTACATCCTAAACCGCATCACTGGCCACGAAAAAGTGACATGAACGCTCACTACCATTTAAAGCACATAGGACATATAGCACATATCCTATATAATTCTACGGCGACAATCCCGCTACAACACATAATGTCAAATGACAAATCAAAATCAATTATGAAAACAATGAGCATCATGGACTTATTGCACGTCTGACAAAAAATTAAAAATTTCAACATTTTCTCATGGCGACAAACATCGTTGGTTTGGTCCCTTCTCATCGCGTAGCATCATTGATAAATCAAATCATCAAGTCGAAATACTCACACTACTAATTTAATACCGCTCGACTTAAGACGTTGGCTGTTTTGGTTGTTCCCCTAGTAATAGAAACGGGCGTTACCATTTAGCTAGAATCTCAATCAATTCGCCACTCTTTACGCTCTCGGGTTGTTACGTCTCGAAGTAAGGGCCAATACACTTAACCGTAGGTCAAGTATCGTATAGTGTCTCATTAAAATCCTTGACGTCATCAGGTATACTTACGACTACACTACCACTACACTCCATTTCGGGGAAATAAGTCTTCTTCACGGCCATCAGTTGATACATTTAAGGCATCATACATCCAATGTAGGATAGGTCTTCTCCATTTCTTACTTTCAACCTCGCGACTAACCATCTCAGCTTCCACCCTCCTTAGGAATCTTTACATCTTCAAGAAGATTCCTTCTCAGTGTCGGTATCAGGTTCACACCCTTGATAGCTCAAATCTATCATTGCTTACTAGCACACTGACTATACTTGGTCTTGACACGTCTTTATAACAATCACCGCTCCTAGATACTACGAACTAAACATCACTCCCTTCTAGACACACTCATTCCGAACAATACAGTAGGTATTTTTGCTTCGGAACGACTCGGTCATAATGACTTGCATGAGACTCTCTCCATGCAGTCGATAAGGATAGGGTTACTTGCATAAGAATCCGTAATAAGGTAAAAATATTTTCTCCTTCTGGAAGCTTGACCCAAACATTTATCTCAATTACCAAGTGTTTTAAGGGTGACGATTTATCCGACATAGCGTGGTTCTTCCTAAATTATGCATAGTTGATCAGGTTATGCATAATTGAGGACCAAACGACATCATGTCCTTCCTCGTCAAAACGTTTCTTTTCCATACGATACATGCGTAAATTAATTCCAAGAAAATTTTCGAATAGTAAAAATCAAATCATTTCAAAAGAACGAAAAGAAGATAACCTTCCATTTTTTTTAAAAAGGATTTTTTTTTGAAAAGAAAATTTTATTTGATACCATAGGCACAGTTTATGAAATTTGAAAACCCAGTTTTCCATTGTTTACACAATCAGTTTATACAACATAGTCAATATGATTCGCGCAACGACATTTGTTCATCACACAAGTTCGTTATCACAATTCACAGTTTTAAAATCATTAACTTCACAAAACGCCATTAAATACAGTTTGGTCAACGGTCACGGCAAGTTCCAAAAATAATACCCACTTACGGACTATACAAGCAAGTAATACACACGTGTGAAAATTCGCTACTAAAATCACTTAATCACTCGAGTTCATATCAATCTCACAATGAGTCTAATTTCGTGAGGTATCAATAACCTCCTAGCATCACTCAACGAGATAATACCTACGACAACATCACTCATAAACCATAACAATAAGGGCTATCATAACAAAGACATAGGGTGACAATGCCCATACATCCGAAATTTCCTAAAAAGGGGTACATAAATGGTTTCTAAAACCAAAACGTCCTACCATGACGGTTTCTATGTTTCTAATACATAGAACGATTTATACACGATCTATACATATTCATGAACTTTCATGGGTTCTATTTCAAAGCAATGGCTATAGAATGCGCCATAACCACAACGCCGGTGGTAAGATAAAACCTTGAGGCAACAATGACTCCAAACTACTAAACTATTTAGGTTCTTGAAACCCTCCTAATTACTAATCCGTAAAGGATAAAAGTATGATGTTTTCGCCTACGAAAAGCATTTCGAATCTATTTTCCAGAAACATAGGGCCCATTGCCCACAAAGTTTTTTTTTGATCCAAGGTGAAATTACCCTTTTACCCCTATTTATCAAAGCCGTCTATTTTTCCAAAATTTTATCGCTACACTAAATTGAGTGTATCTCCTAAACTGTGTGTCCGCAAAATCCGAAACGACCGCTCAAGTCTAAGTTTGTTCAATATATAGAACTTACAGTTTTACATATTTAGGTGTTGCTATATAAGTTTTTGAACTTATTACTCATTCAAATTTTGGTCTAAATTTTCTGACTAGTTTTACCATTTTAGTGATATCTCATTCGTCGGGCGTCGATATGACTCCATTTGAATTCTTATATGTACCTAAGATGTATTTCTACATCCTAGTCCAATTTACCAGGTCTTCATGGACCAAAAATATTTTGAAACATACACAACAAGCTGCTATCCCAAAGCAGTCCCCAAAGAAATTTTGACAAATTTTTGTAGTTTACGAAAATGAGCGTAATTTGAAATTTATTGATGCTTTTGATGTGAAACCAATTGGAGGTGATAGCTCTAAGGTTCTTATACAGGTACCTAAATTTCTTTTGAAAAGTTATTACAAAATAATGGTGTTATACTCCTTTTCCCAACGGTATACCAGATTTGGCTAGTTTTAGAAAAACGACGATATCTCACTCATCCGAAGGAGATACGACCCTAGCCAAAGAACCACATACACTTAAGACATATGCCCACATCCATATTGGATTTCTCAGGTGCAATAAGATCAAAAATAATTCACAATCAACCCCACAACCTGCTGGTTACAAACTGCCGTATAATCTATTTCAAAATCCAATCAAACACCATTTTAATTCCTTCAAACGCCAATACAAAGCCATACCCAATGACTTAACACTCTTTCAAACACATCAACTTGTAGATTTCCATAATCAAACATTTCATGACTTAATAAGTAGAGGTCGACACGAAAGAATCAAAGCACAACACACCAACTTTATTTGAAAGTTTCAAAAGTAGCCGTTTCCAAACGACGCATTACGCGAGAATAAGTTTAATAACCGTTTTCCAAAACAATGAAGGGTTATGGGATGACATATAAAAGTCGCACTCCCATCAACCAGAAAATCTCAAAACAATAGATTATGAAACAACATACGCGATTCAAAATCAATGGGAAAATATTCAAACTCGGAGTCGAACAATAAGTCACCCAATGGGATTGACAAACTACGACGAATCAACATCACCAAAAGATGAAAGTAAAGTCGCGAAAAAGTTTCGAAAATAATCGTATAACAACGATGTTTTCATCACGTATCAAAATAATTTTTGTGGAATCCTATAATGACTCCATAGATCGTTATTATGACTCATCTAGGGTATGATAACAATGATTGTAACACGCAGCGGAATATAAAGAACACAATCATGTTACTAATAAGGTTTTCTTTATTCAAACATGATAAAGAAACTAACTACTAACTACTGCACACGCTTTTTATGCGTTTAGACTCTCATTGGAGAGACTATCGATGAATCGATACCAATACTAGACGCCTTCCCCTCTTTATATACTAGAGGGGTTAGGGTTTACAAGACAAGATAAGATCAAAATAAAATTAGGAAACTATAAATCAGCATTAAATACTATTTGACTAATCTTCAATCAGCATTAATGTTATTCCAACTTTGTCTTGTAGGTCCTCCACCTTTAATATGTTTTGTCATAATCAACTCAAAGTATAATTCCCAACAATCTTCCCCTAGTTGATAATGACAAAACCAATAAGCACAAGCTTCCCCTGAAGCTAATATAGATGAAGAACTTCCCCTGAATCCATGCACTCTTCCCCTTTTTGTCATAATCAAATAGGAGTGCATGTAGATGGTAAATATATGAACAATAAGCTTCCCCTTAAAAGTATACTTGCCATCTCTTGAATCTTGAACTCAGTAGCATAGATCAAATCTTCCTTCAGTGCGTAGAAGACATTATTAAACGTCTTTGAATCATGCATAATTCTTGTAGACAACAAATAGTAACATGCCGACAAATAAATTTTGTAAATTTATTTATGTTCATGCCAACGGCCACCATCACAGTGAGCTCTGTTGCATCAACGAGAAACCAGTCATGTGTGAAAAATCATATCATGAACTGTATCGTATCATACTCCAACCAAATCTGTAAAAGAGCGTGCAACAACCAATCAAGAATCATATCATGAACTGAATCTTCAAAACGAACTATACACATCATCATTGTTCAAGATCCAAGCGCGTCTGTTGTCCCATATCGGACGATGCTAGCAGAAGAAATCGTAAGCAGACCAGTAGGAACCATAAAGCCTACCAGCAGGAACCATAAACTACCAGCAGGAACCATAAGCTAAAATTTCCGATGAAAACCTTATAAACCCTAGATCGAGAGCCACGAGGCTCTGATACCAATTGTGGAATCCTATAATGACTCCATAGATCGTTATTAGGACTCATCTAGGGTATGATAACAATGATTGTAACACGCAGCGGAATATAAAGAACACAATCATGTTACTAATAAGGTTTTCTTTATTAAACATTAATAAAGAAACTAACTACTAACTACTACACACGCTTTCTATGCGTTTAGACTCTCATTGGAGAGACTATCTATGAATCGATCCCAATACTAGACGCCTTCCCCTCTTTATATACTAGAGGGGTTAGGGTTTACAAGACAAGATAAGATCAAAATAAAATTAGGAAACTATAAATCAGCATTAAATACTATTTGACTAATCTTCAATCAGCATTAATGTTGATCTTTATCTTTTAGCTGAGCATTAAATACTGTTTGACTAATCTTCAATCAGCATTAATGTTATTCCAACTTTGTCTTGTAGGTCCTCCACCTTTAATATGTTTTGTCATAATCAACTCAAAGTATAATTCCCAACAATCTTCCCCTAGTTGATAATGACAAAACCAATAAGCACAAGCTTCCCCTGAAGCTAATATAGATGAAGAACTTCCCCTGAATCCATGCACTCTTCCCCTTTTTGTCATAATCAAATAGGAGTGCATGTAGATGGTAAATATATGAACAATAAGCTTCCCCTTAAAAGTATACTTGCCATCTCTTGAATCTTGAACTCAGTAGCATAGATCAAATCTTCCTTCAGTGCGTAGAAGACATTATTAAACGTCTTTGAATCATGCATAATTCTTGTAGACAACAAATAGTAACATGCCGACAAATAAATTTTGTAAATTTATTTATGTTCATGCCAACGGCCACCATCACAGTGAGCTCTGTTGCATCAACGAGAAACCAGTCATGTGTGAAAAATCATATCATGAACTGTATCGTATCATACTCCAACCAAATCTGTAAAAGAGCGTGCAACAACCAATCAAGAATCATATCATGAACTGAATCTTCAAAACGAACTATACACATCATCATTGTTCAATTCTATAACTTTGTCTTGTAGGTCCTCCACCTTTAATATGTTTTGTCATAATCAACTCAAAGTATAATTCCCAACAATTTTTATCATATCGCATTGAAATGTTTAAAGAAGTTAAACTCTCGCAAGAAGCGAATATCAAGATATATATAATCGTATACCATAGAACGGATGCCGTATATATAATATAGAATATATATATATATATAGTAATATGACAATATATATATATAATATAATATATAATATAATAAATATATATTATAGTTATATATATATATATAAAATATATAATTACTACTTGTACAAGTGTCACCACTTGTTACCACATAAAAGGCAATCAATATATACCACATAAGGCTTCTAAGGATCGGGAGCACACACGGTGCAGAATCGAACATCGGTGGAAATCTCGTTAAACTTTTCCAAAAGCATTGTAGCCTAAGTTTTTGGTAAACACTGACTTAGTTACACTACAACTCGTGCTCTGGTACCATCTGTAACACCCCCAAAATACGAAATGCAGCGGAATACAACATTTGGGGTCTACTTCAATAAGACAACACAAAACGAGTCCCAGTAAACGTCAAAGAATACTTTACTAAAATACAATTCATTCTTAAAAGATCTAGTTACATATGTCCCCAATACACGTAGAAAGTTTGTTTCAAAAGGTCACAACACTACTTGATTTCTAAAACATTTATTATAGTTATGACACTACTTTCACCGAGGAGCTACCGTCCTTTATATCCGCATCACGTCCCATCCCAGCCATCAAAAGCAAATTAACCTGAATACATGCTTAAAAACTCAACAAAACGTTGAGTGACATTCATATGAGTTACAAAAATAAAACAGTTAGACACATATTTGGTGTCATACAAACCGTTATAACGTTGGCTCGTAAGTCAAGTTATAAAATAGTGATTTTCCAACTAAAGAGTCCCGTGTACCAGAAACTTAACACAATCATCTCGTTAAACGAAAATCGAGTCCGAGTAAGTATGCACACACTTCTCCTAATACTAACCACAAAATGTCCCGTTTGACAGGGTGGGCCCAACGGATTCAAACCCGACAGGGTTGTCAAAACCCAATAGAATCATTTATGCATTAGCGTTCATCACCAACACATGGTAAATAACGGTCACACAGCAAAAAGGCATATACTCAGTAGTGAAGGAATCATATTCAAATATCAAAACAGTTTGCGTTCAATTTCACAAAACAAGCAATATATCCCCCTCGCGGAGTAAAAAAAACATTGAAAACTTTAAAAAGAGGTTATGAACTCACCTTGATCAAAAGCCGATGATTAAACAATCGAAACAATCCATGGAAAACCAACGAACACGATCACGACCTATAATTTATGTCGCTTGATTACAATACCGAAAAGTAAGATCGACGATGCGTACATCGTATCAACAAAATCATATATATAATATATATATATATATATATTTAGATATATATATCTCTAATATATCTATAAATATATATTATAGTATATATATAAAAATATAATATATATATAGGATGGGTTCTAGGAAAAACCATATTTCTGCGTAGATAACCTAGAATACTCAGAAAACCAACAGATGCCCTAAAAAAATCCAACATATGCCCAATTTTCTCAGACAAAAAATTAGTTTTTAGGCAAATATGGCCTCGATATAAATGTCTGTAAAAAACTCAAAAAACCAAACAGATGCCCTAATTTTCAGGCTTATAAAAGATTTTTTTAGGAACCCCCACACCATTCTGTTTAATTTTTTAGAGGCATCTGTTTGGGATTTTTTTTTTGGGTTTTTACAGAGAGTAAATCGAGGCCATATTTGCCTGAAAAAACAATTTTTAGCCTGAAAAAATTAGGGCATCTGTTTGGTTTTTTTAGGGCATTTGTTTGGTTTTTCTGGGTTTTCTACCGAAATTAGGTTTTCTCATGATCCCATCCCTATATATATATATATATATATATATATATATATATATATATATATATATAATATATGCTATTATCAAAATATATAATATAAAATATATATATAATATATATATATATATAGTATATATAAGTATATATATAATATACATGTGATGAGAAATCCACTTACGCGACCTAAGTCCCAAAACCCCACTTCATTGAGTTATAATTATTCCTCACGTTTTATCTTACGTGACTTTAATTGAAAACTTTATATTTTTCGATAACTTTTTATTTTTAGAAGGTTACTATTTTCTGAAAGTTACCATCTTTGTTAAGTTTAAATGTCTAAGTATATATTTTTAATACTTATCATTTTATTTATATTCATGTACTTAGTTTAAAATTATGTAAGTCTTATATGACCCGTTGACTTTTTAAGTCAACATTGGATTTTCTTTAACTTTTAGACTTATATTTATTTTTACCAAAATCTGACCCGCGTCAAACGGCCCTCTAAATCACATTTTCACGATTCGGACAACGAAGAAATTTTATGCGAAACGATATTCCGGACAACTTTTTAGTTTTAGCCGAGACCTGAATCCCGACAGAAAATGACCAAAACGCCCTTTTTCAATTCTGTTGTAACTTGTATTTTTAATAAAAACGCAGCGGTTTGACCATCGGTTTGACCCGTTATATCACGTTTTCATGACTTTGACCAAAAAGAGATTTTATAGAAAACGTCATTCCGGACAACTTTCGTGTTTCGCCGGAAGGCTGAAACGGACTCGAAATTGCCCAAAATGACTGTCGAAAATCAGATCAGCAAGCAATTTACTAAACATAGCTGTTTGCAATTTATAAGTTTTTCAAAACTTGTTTTCGCTCTAGTTTCTTCGTTAATAGGAGTTAGAAGCTCTACCTTATATCAAAACGATCATCTCGGAAAGCTTTATCAAACTTTACAATCGAAAATCAAATTTTACAAAATCTCGTGCCTCAAAATGCGCACCCTGTTTTCTGCTCGAAAATGCATTCTACAAAACGCGCCAATAATCATTTTTGACCCAAAAACTCATCAATAATACATCCAATATGGCCTATAATTTCATATCAATCCCGCTTTACAATCAATAACATATTATACTAGACTCCGCAAGTTTCAATAGATTTCATCACATATAATCAAATCGATAAAATAAACGAAACAAAACATAAAAGAATGCTCACAACGCTATAATAAGCAAAATCAATGATAAAAATCGTCTCCTTCATCTTGGCCGAGACTCGAACCGAACCCAACAATCAAAACCGAACGTTTTTCAATTTAACCAAGCTTTCAAAAGTGATTATCTTGCTATTTTAAACACCCCTTCAACTCGAAATTGTTTGAAACTAACCCGGATCCTAACTCTAAAAATACCCATTGCATGTGTTATTTTATTGTTTAGATGTGTAGGAAATGAAGAGAGGATTCAGAAAATATAGGTTGATCGGATTGCATGTGACTTTTTCCAGCGACGCGGCGGTTTTTTGTGACCGAAAATCTTTTCCGGTAGTGGTGGAGTGATGGTGGCCGGCTGCCATGGTGGGGAAGGGGGAGAGAAAATGATTTTTGGTAAAAGTTGAAATGTGTGTGTTTAGGTCCTATTTATAGGAAATCACTTTAGTCATTTGGCAAAACAAGTCCTTCCCTCTTTTCTATTATTAGATTTTTGACACACCATACTTTTACTTAATTTAAAACAACAATCATGGCTCGGAATTATACTTCCGAAACTATTTTTATTTCCGTTACATTTTTCTTGGTTTAAGCATTTAATAAAATGTGTACATTTTAAAACGCGAATCCGGCTCAAGACAAGGAACAAAAGACGACATTCGTAAAAAAAACAATTAATTTACGATCTTAAAAATAATAACGATGCGGTCAAAAATATTACGTTGCTCAAAACGATTAAAACGAACGCGACGGTCAAAACGGTGACTCGCAAAACGTCAAAAATAAATATTTAAATTTCCATTCGTAATAAAATACGAAATTATTATTTACGACAAATAAAATTTAAATGTCTATGTTCGCATCACCAAGCGATTTTTATAAAAATATATTATACGTCGAATTCGCGATCATACAAACGCGTCGTTAAACTCGGGTTGTTACAGTTCGATCCTCATTGTGTATAAGGTGAGCATGACGATAAACCATCATGACATTCCTAAGAGGATGGAAAGGACTAACGGAAGTGAAAGTACTTAGTCATAAGGTGTGTATATTAAAGAGGCTACGAACCACTTATGTAGAAACTCGTAAGACCTTTATCACGCGAAGGTTGATGCAAGCTTTTATCTTTGGGAAGAGAATTTTAACATATGTTGTTAAAAGGCTTGAATATGAACTTTCGGATACGACCTTTAACGTTTGCGATGGCAAGTTAAAGATACTTGAATATTTTGGATGAAATATTTAAGTTGCCAAACCTGCTTGGAGGAATTTTAGATATGTATCTAACTTTTCTTTGACAAAAGAGTAGATTATTTGGGATAAGGTGAGATGATGATTAAGGGAATGTGTGGGTGAAGACTCTAGGAGATATAAGACGAGATCAATGTGTAAGACTCTATGGCATTTGAACGTTAATTGTCATATGTTAAGCTAATATAGTGTAGGTGTACAATTAACACATAAGTCATGTAAAATGACGCATACAAAACATGATAATTTTAAATGTAATCGTCATGTAAAACATGTTAGCATTTAGCATTTAGGAGGATGTGTCATTTACATAAACTGAGAGATAAATTATCTAAATTGCTAGAGAAAGACAAACACTTTTATAATAGACATGTATTCAATAGCTTAGCAATTAAACATTGACCATCAAGACATATAATTGCATTATATGGGAACAAGTTATCATCTTGAAACATTAAAGAAAATATGTGAGGTGCATTGTGTCTAGATTGACTAAGGAAAAGCCCAATTTCTACGTGCTTAGTGTGTACTCCTAATGAGATACAAAGTCTATCGATGTAGACTATCATTAGGCATATTTAAGAAGAGCCATTTAATCAAATTAGAGAATGAATATGAGACTATCACTAGTGGTGCTTAATTCAGGCTAAACACGACCATTTTTACGGGTTATACACCAAACCCAACTTCACTCTTGGAAGCAATTCAACCGTTAGGTCAAATTGAATTTCTAGTGCAATAGATTCTCTAGTAGTCATTCTCATGTTAGACAAAATAGAATTCTTATATTTGCCTAATGAAGTGTAGCAAAGATAAAATTTGTATTATCATTTCATAGAGGGCCTAGCATGACTCAACTAACATACTTTAATTTCGGTTCGCATAATCCTAATCAAGGTGTGTGGAATTCTAAGATAAGCGTAAGCAAGATGTTTTAATCTTTTGTTCGAGATCTATAGATTGTTTGGTTTTGATTACATATTGCTTGATTTAATGGATGTCTTATATTTAGTCATCTTACATGTGTAGTTGTCACATGTGATATTTAACATGTTTGGTTTTTCAAAAGCCAAGAGATGTGCTTATTTGTGACAATGACAAATATGTTATATTGAGAGTGTTTTAAGAATTCTCCATTTCATGTCATGTGAAATGAATCTCATCAATATTATTTATTTTTAATTGAGTTTGTGATTCTTTAATGATAAATAATTGAAAAGAGACATATTTTATTTTTTTAAACAAATATGCTTTTCTAAAATTATTATTCTTATCAATGTTGTATATCATAATTAAATAAGTATTTTTACTTGATTTATGCATTGACACATATTTTGATAGGTTATTTTTCAATTCTAATAACTTATATTATTCAAATTATATGTAGTGTATTTTCTTGTAACACAACCATTTATGCTACAAAGAATATAAAATGCATAGGATATATGTTATCCTTTATCAATCGTTTAATATGATAAGTCCATAAAATCTTTAAACACAATGTTTCCCAAACATCATGTTATCCTAGGTGAATAAACAAGAATATTATTCTTATTTGAGAATTTAGTTAAAAGTAAATTTTAGCTTTGAGTCGTGCTTTTATGTTGTATGAGCAAAGTTTACATATATTGTTAGTTTGCTCGTGTTTGGTTTAATAGAAATGACATATTTACCAATTGCATTGCAATGTAAATTGCTTGAATATTTTGGACAAAATATCCAAGTCGTCAATCCTACTTCATTGTGTATTTTATGCATGTATTGAACATATTGGTATAATATTTGGAACACAACCATTGGACAAGTAGACTCAATATGACATCATCAACACAAGTGTGAGTTATGATCCGATGCATATTCTTTTCATCTAGAAAAGGATGTAATTATTTTCATATCAATCAAGTGTGATTGAGTTATGTAGATCCAAGATGATATCTTTTGTTATATTTTGATATAATCTTGAAACTAAACAAATAAGAATCCGATTTCATGTCCATACACGAAAACTTGTCAATTAGATTCAATAACGATATCAATCATAATTTGAATAATGAATTGATATATTCTTGAAATCTTTCTTGACCCTCACGAACACTCATTTAAAAGAAAATAGATAAATATTTAAATAGTGTGTTCCATTAATCCCAAGATTAGTTGTAAGGTGAGGTTGATGAATAATGATAAGTTAATTTCTTATTCCAAGATTGTCGTAAATTTTACTTGTGCGAAAAACTATTTGTTGTTATGTATAATATACATAGTTTTTGACATTTTATGAGTTTTCTAACCATTTTTATACAACACACATCTTTTGTTAAACACTATATGTTTAAAAAAATATAATATGTGTAGTTACAACCATGCAATCACAAGCATTCTCTTTTACCTTAGTTATTGATGTAATAATAACAATCTTTTCTTTTAGTTTGACCACCCCAGGACCAAACCAAGCAAGTTGTTTGAAAATATTTAAACGTGTTGTTGAAAATAGATTAAATCGTTGGAAATATTTAGGTGACTAGTTTTAATACATTTAATAATATACTTGACAAGTTATTGAACTCTTATTCCTAAGTATATTCCCATACCCGAAAAGATTTACAAGATGTTTATGTAACATTTGTAATTAATGATCTATTGGCTTATATGATCAATGCAAGAACAATAGTTGCAATCTAAAGCAAGAATCTAGCATGAAGTTCTAGTTTATTCATAATCCAAAAAACAGGCTACAAACAATAGTGGACATGGCACATGTGTCTTAGATATTTTAATTAGCTAAATTACAATACAACGATCATTTAATAATATTGTACTAACTTTAAGAATACGAATGTGCACAAATCACATAGCATACCACATAAACGTACTTGTCGTAGTTTTGTGTATTAGATACAACAATGTATACTTAGCTCGGTTTTGTTTGAAGACAAATTAGTTTCCTCCCCATTTCAAAAATCAAGTTTAATATTTTTTTAAAAGTAATTACACAATTTTCAAAGATATACCGACTAGAAATGTCCGACTCGAAAGGAAAAGACAAAATACAAGTTTTACGTTAAAACGAGACTTAACGTTTTGGACAATAAGTAGTATTTTGCCTTTCTGACTAAATTAAGTTTGAAATAAATACTTGGAAGTAATTCTGACTTCTACGGACTTACGGTTGATTTTATATGATTTTTCAAAGTTTCTGAAAAACTGCCGAATCAGACAGGTGGTCCCCTTAAAATTAAGGGGGCCGCCCAGGAATTAAGGGTGCCGCCCAGGAATTAAGGGGGCCGCCCACCTGATACTCAGAATTTCAATTTTTGTAAAAAATTATTTTCTGACTTTGCGGAAAGGTGTACAACTTTCTGAATTTGATACCGAAGATATAACACTTATTTTAAGCATCATTTTTTATCTCGAGCTAGTATCATTAGTGTATATAAGATCAAAACTAATACAAGTTACTAACAACATTTTAATATCTTTTTTTTATTTTTTTTTTTTTTTTTTTTTTTTTTTTTTTTATTTTTTTTTTTTTAAATATTTTTTTTTTTTTTTTTTTTTTTTTTTTTTTTTTTTTTATTTTTTTTTTTTTTTTTTTTTTTTTTATTAACCCCATAATGGGTAATTTAATACATGAATCGTACTCAATTTTTAAACCATTTGTTTTGAAAATTAGAGTGACGTGGCTCTGATACCAATTGTGGAAATCGTAAAGGGGGGGGGGGGGGGTTAAATACGTTTTCCATTAAAATATTAGAAATGTTTCATATCAATTACCGATCAAGCGAAATACAATAGTGATGATGTTTCATACCAGTTATATACACATATTAATAACATCGTTTTACAACATACAAACCCAACACACCAATATTCACTTTATTTAAGACATAATTAAAACTATATAATCAAACACATCATATAATAGCAAATAATAAAATAATAAAACGAAATGGCGAGAATAAATGTAAAAGAGATAAGTTAAAGAAATGCAAACCGGACACTATGATTTATAGTGGTTCGGTCACGAAGCACCTCTTCGTCCTACTCCACTCCCCGAGTATCTAACTCGAGAGTTAGTTCACTAGTCAACAAGCTCTCTTAAGGCGGAGAAAACCGAACACAAAGTTGCTTACAGCGATTTACGACACAAAGCTAAATGTCGAGTCAATCTTAGCTAGAACCAAAACTATCAAAACCACGACTTCACGACTTGATCACGACTTCACAACTGTCACGACTTTCTTCCTAAATTCACACATCTCACAACTTCACACTTCTTCACTAACTTCACAACCTCACTTCACCACACTAACTTATATCATAACTATCTAACACTACTTGGTAGATCACCACGAATCCTAACTACAATACACACCATGAACACCATGATCAAGCATATTAAACAAGTTGGAATACATGGAACTCCGATCTATACATTTGAATTTACAACATGTCACGAATGCCCTAAGTAGCCTACATAACTTCGTATCTTAATGATAACAAAAGTTCTTCTCTTTCACTTCAATGGATGGATGATTGGATCACATTTTAAACAAACTTATAATAAGTTAAGTGATCAAAGAAAAGGGTTTGAAAGGAGGTTTTAGAATCTAAAAACTTTGTGCAAGAGGTAAAAATATGTGAGATATCCATATTTATAGGACAAGCGTGGAGGAGCGGGTCAATGGCCGTTCCTCCCCTTAAATAGGTGTGTCGGCCCCCTTAATAATTAAAGTACCGCCCATGTATTTAATGGGGCCCGCCCTATTTTCAGACATACACCCCTTTTTGTCCAATTCAAGGGGAGGTGTTTTACTGACTTTTCTAGCCGTTTTTAGTTCGAAAATTGAATATCAAATATTTTAATTTTGATAAAACATTTATTATAAATACAAAAATTTTGTATATATTTAAAAATGTGTCCCATTTTATAAATTTTAAAGGTTTGGAAAAATAAAAATTTTCTTTGATCTTTCAACAAATAAAGTGTTGTTTTGTTCATACCTTTATTGATTTTACGCGTGTGCGAACATAAATTTACTGTTGAAGAAACCTGAGACGTCGAAAGATGTTGACGAATTGATGATTAGTGATTACAAGTAACTTAAGTCACTTTACGTTAAGAGTTATAAGTTGTATGTTTATTGTCAATCACCAAAACATAAAGAGAACGTATAGATTAACATTTCGCAATATAATCTACCAACAGAATAGAAAATCTAATAGACCTCTGGGTAAAAGTGATAAGAATTTGACAATTTTGAACTGAATTTCACGAATAATGTCATGAATCAGTTCTGTTAAATGAAGGGTATTAAGAGGAAATTTAGTGTAGCTAGAACTCCTCAGCAAAATGGTATTGCAGAGAAGAAAAATAGAACATTAATTGAGGTTGCTAGAACAAATGGCTATCTGATTCTAACTTACCTACTACATTTTGGGCTGAAGCTGTTAATACAGCTAGCTAGGTACAAAATATGGTATTAAGTAAATAAAAAAAGGCCCTCACAACAAGACCCCATATGAACTTTTCTGGTAAAAACCAGCTTTAGTGGTTATGAGACCATTGGGTGTCCTTTTACAATTCTCAATACCAAAGATCACCTTAGGTAATTTTTGATTGGAAAAGCTGATAAAGGGTTCTTTGTAGGACCACACCCAATAGCAAAGTCATTCATATTATAGCACCAGTAGAAACTAGATAGTGGAAAGGAGAACCTGCATGTTCAGATTGATTGAAAAACACACCTAATATTGGCAGGGAAGTGACCAAATAGGCTATTTTGATATATGATGCACTAACTGAGTCAATGATATAATCAGTTGGTTGCAGGAATTAGTCTAAATGATAATGCAGGTACAAAAGCATGTGATGAGGCAGGTAAAGCTAGAATTGAGACAGGATATAACAACCCGCAATTTCAACAATGATAAATATCCATCTATTTTCAATTAAGGCACTGTTAATATCCCATCTAATATATAAATATACCACCTTTTTTAGGTAAATATTTTGCTTATATCACATTATGCAACGTATACTTGCAATCTCTAAAATAAACAGCTCACGCAACCACTACCAGTGCATCACATCTATGTTTAAAACAGTAAACATCCTAATATGTCCCAAGTCTATATCTTAATAATCATTTTTACCAGTACATTATCCATTTAATGTACTTTTCAAAATGTTATATCAAAACAAGCATTAAACGTTAACGTTTATATCAAAACCCTAAATTAATAATGTAATGTAAACAAATAAATAAGATGTACAAGGCCTATAAAGCATGTTGTACAAAGTATCATAACACAAGCATTTGAATATCTTTTCCCTCCTAAATACAAGTACAAATTTCTAAAGCACAAATGTACACGTTTTAATGCAAGAAAAGTTAAACTAGGTCATTTATCTCCAAATTAATTTTAGTTTCATAACTACCACTTTAACACAAGTATAAGTTAATTAATGCAAGACTTCTAAACCTAAACCTAAACCTTAATTCATTCTAAACCCTAATCTAAAAACCTAAACCCAAACAAAACCCTAAAACCCTAATTTCACTTTAAACCTAAAACTAAACCCTAATCCTTAATCCTAACCCTAATCCTAACACTAAACCTTAATCCTAAACCCTAATCTATCCCTAATCCTAACCCTAATCCACATTTTAAAACCCTAAACCCTAACCCAAAAAAAACTAAACGCGCCACTATATTCTATCATTTTTACCCATTATAAAACCCAAAGTTACTAACCAAGCAACCTCCATGAACCTCACCCTTATGTCACCAAGCAGCTATACAAGACACCTCTATCTCCCTCCCTCGTCCACCAAGTTAGGTCCAAGTCACCACCTTTCACCAATCCAGCCGGCACTAAAACATCCCATTCCACATCCTTTATAGCTAGTTCAAGCCTCTTGACTCCATTCTACTAGCCTCTCTTACTCACCTCAGCTAGCTAGGACACTTATCAAACCCTTAGGCCAAAAGAAAACTTGGGCACAAAGGGTTTTTACCCTATATATACGCATACATACAACAACACCTTTCTTCCATTCACACCTCAAACTCAAACTCACACTCTCAAAATGGATTCTAGCCATCCTAGAAGCAAAAGAAGATCAATAGAAGTCCAAAGCTCAGAATAGAACCAAAAGCAAGAAACATGAAGTCTTGAAAGCCATTTCTAGGCGTACGAGTTATAAAAAACCCCATTTAGACCCCTTTTAGCTCAGTACGCCAAGATCTAGTTCCATAAACTTATAAATATGTATTTAGAATTTTCATAATTCTCTTAAGATCAAATAAAAACTCATGTTTGAGAAGCTATTTGAATCCTCAAACCGCCATGCGTATAATGGTAAAAACCCTAAAAACGACCCCGTTTTGAGAATTTCTAGCTAACGTATCTTTTCTAAACTTTTTTTATGTTTAGTACATCTTTATTTAGCTTATTCTAATAAGCTATAACCTGCAAATATCATTTGGAATCTTAAAATAAGCTTGCATGGCTTTTTTTGGCCTTGTTTTTTGCAAATTATTTGCATGCAAAGGGGTATATATCGTCACTTTCTGAAATTTATAACTAAAGGTCCTGAAAATGCATTTATTCTAAAAGGTTATAACTATAATGACCTATTTTTCCAAGTTTTCCAAAGTTAAAGGTTTAATTATATATAAAGGACTAAAGTTGTAAAAGTTTATAAACCAAGGGTATATATTGCCTAATTTTGCAAACATAAAAATATAAAATATAATATTTTTTATATAAATTATAAAGAATATATTAATATTATAAAACTCGATTTTATTAAAACCCGACACATTTATCGTTATTAATCAAAAATCGACGCATATTTTGTTTCTAATTTAACATAAAATTATTCACACTAACTTTTAAAGAAACTTAAAATCTTATCATATCACGTTACTAGGGAATTTCATATGAAGGGTTTCAATTAGATTTCAATTTGATATTTTTGCTGGGTTTACGATTTAAAGTGCCCTGGCTCCTCAAACGATACTACATGGCCTCTGGATTATGATAGCCCGAAACAGTGATTACAATATTTCCATAAATTAATAAATCAAATATATACGTTAAACTTTATGAAGTTTTTGAAACCTAAACATCACACTATGACTTGACAATCACCCAGGTTATGTGACGAGCCGTTACTTTCACTAGTTTTACTTTTGCCATCAATCAGATTTTCCCTATACTGTTAGAGGTGATTACATACCTCACTTTAATCTTCTATTTCTATAAACCCATGAGGGGATACATGGCTAAAACCAGAATACAAGTATTTTAATAAAAGTAGTATCCTTATATATAATTGCATTTGTTTGTCTAAGTTCCTTTTATTCCCAAAAAACCTCACCATCATGGACCATTAATCACAAGCTAGTGAACGTGAAAATTTTAAAATGCATATTGGGAATGACGAATTCGTTTGTGATAGCCAGATAGGTAACCAAACGCACTAAATTTGAAACTCAAGAATATACAATTACCTACACGGGGGCCATTATCTATATATATATCATAATTGTACATACACTAATAATTTGAGTTGTCATGAGCTTAGACTCAATAATACTGTTTTCCATAATAATTGTATCATCGCAATTATTACACTTATGGGTGAAACAACGTAACCCACTCTTTCTGATAACTTGTATTCACACTATTTATCATAAACCTATCAATTTCACTCAACCTTTGTGTTACCTTTTTTAGCATGTTTAAATCTCAGGTAACTTTAACACTTATGGCACGGATGTGGGGACACTAACTTGAAGAGGCTAACTTTCTCATTTAAAACTTTTATGTTTCATGTAGAATTTGGGACCTCTGTTTGTAAAAACTCTGAAGAAATTCATGAATGCAAATTATCTTTAAAAACGTTCTCTTTTTCGAAGTCATTTCATGATTATGATTGGTCGAACTATGAAATAATACCCCAGATTAGCTTCTGCAGCTATATGTCAAAAAGTGGGATGTTATAGAAGGTATCAGAGTCCACGGTTATAGAGAACAACGTTAAAACTTAACTATAACTACTTTTCTATTTCCATTCCAAAATGCCTCCGTGCCACTTCATCTCCTGAATAGAATGTAAAGATACTTAACTATTTATAAACTATTATATAAGTAACTGTATGTTATTTAACTACTGGTAGTTAACAGAGTGACGTCTACTCCCAACTAGTCCTACTTACTGATATTAAGGATGCTTATTTCTTCCATACTTTCCGGCTATATCCCAGCTTCCCTTGACTATGTCCTAGCTGACCATGGAAAACTATAATTCTACTCTCAAATAACTAATTTAGTGTTAGTTCCATAGGTTTCACCACCCTTCACATTTTCTTTATTACCCCTATATTAGAGGGTCCATGCATGCATACTATGCTAAAGAATCACCTATTCCATCACCAACTATTGTGCCTCCATCTACAATGCTATCTCTAATGTTTAATCCTTAAGAATTCTTTCTTCCCGAATGAATTATTGTCACCTAAGAAACAAGGCCATAACCAATCATTCTCCTCTACTTCTGCCCTACACAAGAATATGAGATGGGAGAAAGCTCTCGTAAGACAAGTCTGGAACGTCACGAGGAGCAAATTGAGGAAATCCTGAATCACCTGGATGAACTCCTCTCGACGCATGAGCACAAAAAAGACAAAATAGAAGGGTCCTCAAATAGGTCGGTGATATACAACAAGATTTCGACAATCAACGAAGATGAACTCCAAAATGCCATGCACGGAATTGCTAAACTTAAAGAAAGCCAAATGGGAAATAACAACAAGAATTGCTCCTGGCTCGCACAGATTGCTAATCTAGAACAAATCAACGAAGAATTCCAAGTCCGTCACCAATCAAACAATGCAAGTCCTTTTGAATGCAAATATGAACTCAAGAACTGCCAAAAAGGACAAATCGAACTACTAGATTATATACTAGTATTTATAGCTTTTAACCTGCGCACGGGATGAGTGGTATAACAATAACACCACTTTGTCAAATTTTGACTATTGTACCGAACAAAGGCAAGTTATTCCATGAATACCGTTATACCCTTGTGTTTCATAATACCGATATATCCATCCTAAAACAACTTCTCTTATATCATCATCTCCATCTCCATCGTTATGAATCATACCATGATTTCTAAATAAATCATAGATACTTATTTGATATGAATTATCTATGATTTCGATATCAAATGTGACAATGGTTTTTTTTGAACTTTAATCATTTTAAGACTTGTGATATCATTCTTATTACGTGTTATCTTATGTTGATAGAATGCCTCCCAAAAGGATGTCAACATCTGAAGCACCAGCCATGACTCAGGCTGCCATCAGGAAACTAGTTGCATAGTGTTACCGCAGCTCTAGAAGCACAAGCCGCTAACATGAGCAAAACAGGGGGGGGGGGGCAGGGGGGGGACTGAATAATACCCCAGACGAAGAGAAGCTCCTATGGGCAAGAACAATGTAGCTACAAAGAGTATCATGAGCTGCAAACCTATTCAACTTCAAAGTACGAAAGCGCTATTTTCTCATCCGCTGGTTTGAAAGAACTGAATCAATGTTTTCCCGTAGCAACTGTACCGAAGACTGCAAGGTGAAGTTTGCTACTGGTACTTTAACTAAAGAAGCTCTATCTTGGTGGAATTCTTTTGCCCAACCTATTGGGATAGAAGAAGCTTACAAGATTACCTGGGTTGAATTTTCAAGAAACTTTTGATAAAGAAATACTATCCCCGAACTAAAGCTAGAGATAGGAAGACGAATTTTTACCATCTGAATAAAGAGGAATGAATCCAATACACATGTGAGAAGATTCCCTGAATTGGCCAACCTTGTGTCCACAATGGTGCCAGATTCTGAGAAAAATGATGAAGTTTTCATCGGGGATTGCTCGAAGTATAGAAGGGAATGTTTTACCGCCTCTAAAACTCAAACTCTAGAGGAAGCCCATTAACATAACCAAGAGACTAATGGAACAGTTAATAAATCCACACTCCGGTGCAAGTATCAAGTGATCATAACGAAAGTCGACGACAACAAGAACTTTCCACAACAACAACTACCGCAATGATAATAAACAAACACAACCGTAACACCAACAACCGTTACAATAATCACCAACCACAACAAAAAAAGACGGTTAACCTTTAGGGCTTATGCTACCACCCTAACTGAAAATAATAGATAAACTGGAAACCGTCCCTTGTGTCAAGAAAATACCACTCTGCATTCACACAATACCTATCACTGTTAGTGTACTATATGCAACACGAGGCCCTCTGTCTAAGAACTGCAGAAATAAAGGGCCAACCACTGGAAGTAATCAGCTACCAGTGACAGTTACTTGCCATGCCTATGGAGAGAAAGGGTATTATGCAAATCAGTACCGAAAGACCACCAACAACAATGCCTAAGGGAAGAGCCTACAGCTAAGGGAAGGAATGCTCATCAAGACCCCGAACGTAGTCCACAGTATGTTTTTTCTAAACCCACATCTAGACCAGAGTATTATTTGTGAATCTGTAGCCGATAAAATTTCTATCCAAATCTCATGGCCTTAAGCTAAATATTCCCACCCATTACATAGATACCTTTACGATATAAAATGGTTGACTGAAACTTAGTCACAGCTTAAACACCATTATACAGGGTGCAATCCTGACCTAGTTAAACCAACTATCTCTGGTCATTCAAAGTGAATCTTAGGCCGATAAACTCGTAGTTTCGACGTCGTCATTGGTAAGGATTGGTTATCCAAGTAATCCTCTAGGAATCATCTGTGACTGTGAAAGAAAGTTGGTGTAGTACAAATTTAATATATGTAAAGTATAAATCCCGTGAAATATCTTTCCAAGACTACTTCACAACCAAGAGAAATATAAGGTAAAAAAAATCACACAAAGAAAACACAATTTGTAAAGTTTTTATCCGGAAGTAATTTCTCGGGTCGTGGTCCCAACGCAATCGTGAATGAGAATTTTAGGAACGATCGGATTCGAGTTAGAAAAGTAAAGTGATAATTTAAACTTTTGGTTATACTACAAATGTAAAAGCACGAATTAAAAACAATGAAATAGCACGAAGTTAAAATGCACAAAACGTTAAAACGCGAGCTAAAATTGAAATTTAAAATCTAAAGCACGACTTTTGACAAATTTTATACCTAAAAATCACAAATTTAAAATGAAAATTTTAGGAAAAAGAATTAGAATTTTTTATGTATTTTTGAATTTTTTATGATTTTTCAAAGTAAAAGTAAATCAATAAAGTCTATTTTAATTCCTAGAAAATACAAATTTAACTGGAAAAATATAGAAAAATGGTTTTTAGAAACTAATAAAGTGCAGAAATTTTATAGAACAAAAAGCCCCAATTTTTAAAAGCTAATTAAACTCTAATTTAATCAATTAAAAATATAAACCCTAATTAATAAAAACTATTTTCTAAATTTTAAATCTATTTTATTTAACTAGGAAAGATAGGGTAGAAACTGAAAGAAATTAAACTAAAGGGTAGGCGGGCGAATTATGGAAAATTTACACTACTATGTAAACGGGTAACCCTACACTATGAGAAATTGACAAAACAGACCCTACGAATTTGGCTTATCTTGCTTATTGAAAAGTGAGAATCAGCAAAAACTTAAAACTAAAAAGTTGTTAAACAGCTTATTATCTACAACATTAACAAAAGCACTTTCTACTTTTAACAACAGAATAAGCTAGAAAATAAGCCACTTGTTATCTGTCACAGAAACTAGGCTTTTAACTAGCTTTCTGAATTTGAGCTTATTCCTAGCTTATAATTGGATGAAACTGAGAAACAAAAGCATCTTATTGTAGCTTAAGATGTGTACTAGAGATATCCACACAAAAATAAGCTGCTATTTAACAAAATCAACAAGGAAATTAACCTGAAAAAGTGTAAGTTTTAGTATTGAGACTGTTTTAAAACAGCAACAGCATGGCTGATAAACTGGTGCAATTGACCAAGCAAAGAAATAGCCAAGCTGAATTTTGAGGAGAGAACTTTTTAGACCTTCTAAAAACTTGAATCAAAACTAACTTCAAACAATTTTGAAAACTAGAAATCTATAAGTCCCTTTAAACTAGAACCACTACATCATCTAAAGTGCCCTGGTGCTAAGCAAAGGTTTTAACACTCTAAATTTTGAATCTTCTACTAACTAAGCTTAAAACCTGTTCTAAACTTGTTTCCTATGGACAACTCAAATGTTCAGAAGAAATGAACAAAATTTTGTTGACTTTTGGAGTCAAACCAGCCTAATCCAAACACACCTTTATTGTGACAGTCAAAGTTAAATTGCACTTAAGAACTTATTTAAAAACTAAAACTCCTAAATCTTTTTATCTACTCCTACTCAAATTGACCTAATAGAGCTACTTGAAAACTAAAATTCACAGCTTATTTAAAAGAATTAGCAAGTTTCTCTTCTAGCTATTACCTAAAATTTGACAGAATTTGTAAAATTTATGAAACCTAAATGAAATTTTGACTAAGCAAGTTTAACACTACATTATCTATAGTCTAATCTTAAGCAAAATGAACAGGATTAACAATTGATTACACATGAACAAGCTAGAATAAATGGATGCCTTTTTTTTAAATGCTAAAATAAAATTCAAAAAGTGAAACCTGAATTTTTGGATTCCTCAGAACTAGGCCCCCTCTAGTAGAAGTTGAGTGGCTCAAATCATAACCTAATTGGCTTCCAAACTCTAAACCAAACTCTATAAGCGATGATTAGCTTATTAACATCTGTATAAGCTGCCAAAACATATCAAAGAACTCAAGTGTGTCATGGATGACTGTAAAATGATGAGAACAAGTTAAAGAATTGCTAAAAACAGAATTTGAACTGAGATTGAGCTTATGAAGAGTAATAAGCTCAAATGAGCTTATTGAGGGCTTATTTAGTAAAATTTGCTTAAAATTGAAATCAAAGCTTAAGTAAACTTGAAACTGAATTATATTGCTCAAATTCGTAAGGTACAAGCTGAAAGAACAAAGGTACAAGTGCTGAATTTGAAAAATGCTTAAAAAAATGCTTAAAAGGTAAAAAAAATTAAAAACTGAAAAACAAAACTAGAAACTAACTACTGAAAAATGATCTGTGAGCTCTATTAATAGAAAGAATGGTGAAGAGATGGGTAGAATTCTAGAGCTTCCACTAAAACTCAGCCTTGATCTTTTTGAGGCAATTGTTGGCCGTTTGGATTGAAGTTTTGATGAGGGTCCCTGTCCAAATAAAGAGTAGCCACGTGGCCGAAATTATGAGGGGAAAGTATCTATGAACAAGGTTGGGTTTTTTATTAGAGAGCAGGGAAAGGTTTTGCGAAGTTGGGTATGTGGGAGTCGATATGGCTGGAAATTCTGTTGGGATGAAGTTTAGGAGTCCCGTTATGCCCGCGCTGTGTTTTTGTATGTAATGGTAGTTAAAGACATAAATGGTCCCTTGTCCCTTTGCACCCGCCCAAATGTAGTTATAAAACAGTTTGAAATTGACAACATTGGTCCTTGTGGTTCTTTGCTTCCTTTTCTTCTTTAATAAAGCACTTTCCACTTTTGGCAATTTTGGTCCTTTGATCTTTATAACTCCAAATGGCCTTTGAATCTTTGAACACTTTGTCATAAGTTGTCCTTATTGACTTCATTTTTTTGTTGGTGTCGGGCTGATCCGGCTTTGATCTTTGGCTGTTTCTTCACTCTTGTTCTTGTCTCTTTCGTTCTTTGTCGGTTTTTGATCGTTTTTGCTTCTTTTTGTCAGTTTAATCCTTTCCTGCACAATTAGACACAAAAGCACACTTTTTCTATTCTTTTGGCATTTAATTGGCTTTTATTTGGCAAAAATCCCGGGTAAATAATGTACAATTAAGCAAATAATCAAAATTCCCCAAACTAAAGGGATAGCCGTGTCCTCACGCAATGTACCAAGTGTACACTATGTAAACTATCATGTTTCCAAAATGCCCTTGTTTTAGAACCTTTTATGAAATTACCTTTTAAAATCAACTTTCTCTTTTCTCAACAATTTAATCTCATGAAACACGTATAATGGCAATCATTGCCAACTTGCAAACTTGTAGGCTCATTGAATAGGCTACTCCCGATAATAGAGCACAACAGAGGAAATTCTCATCCTTGACTTCACTAACTAAACAAAGCTAATAAACAGAATCATGTCAATATAAGTCCAAATGATTAAGCTCTATACCTACAACTTGGACCTTTTCACTCCCGGGAATAAAATTTAATGATTAAAATGTTTGCACACCCTTATTTAACTCAACCATAGATCAATTATCTTCATAGTTTGAAATTCCACATCTAAGCTTTACAAATAAGCCTTGTGAGCTCAAATGTTAATAACATAGATAAACCTCGACTCAAAGCTAAAAGAGATTCGGAAACAAAACTTATAAATTGATTTGAGAAAATGAAATTTTTAACCATTCTTTTTTTATTTTTCATGTTCTATAATTTTTTTTATTTTTGCAATAGGAATGTTTGTTCAAAGTTCGAACCCCTACTTAGTCCTTTCTCACCAAATAGGATATCGCAACAACAACCGGTGTTCTTAGTTCGAACCCCCACTCCGCTGCTAACGTTTGTGGGTTATCGCGACAACACCTTTTCCTACAAAGCCTAGAATCCAAAGTCCCTTAGTTGCAATCATCACCTAGGCCGCGCTCCCTAGTGATGAATGCCTACGAACCTTGATCCTACGTACATAGTTTTAATCCTTAGTTGCGACCCCATCCGAGTCTTTCTCTCAACATGGATACGCCAACGATTAAAACTACATATAGCTTTTATTATTCTATTTTTTCGAATGCTTCATTGGCACGAAAAATAATGCTATTTGTCATAGAAATGCTTCATTGGCATTCTTTTTATAATTATCTTTTTGATGAATGGAAAAATTTCACTTTAGAAAATCAACTTATAAATTTGAAACCAAAAATCTTACTTACATATTAAAATGAATTCTTTTTCAAAATGTAAGACTTTTTCTAAAGACATTGGTTGACTTAGCTAAATTAAAAAGAGCACGGTATGATTTAAGTGTGTTAAGAGTCTTGTGGTAAGTAAAAAAGACACAAATCATTCATATGAAGCTTTAGTTTTTCCAAATAAACCCTTGCATAAACAAATACACTTAATATTTAAACTACATCATTCTTGTTACTTCACATTTTAAAATTCCAAAGCAATAGATTTTGAAAGCTTTGGCCCCACAAAAGGTAGGTTTAAAGAACTACTAGGCAATTTTTCACCCGGTCAAGTCAAAATAAACTCTATAACTCACCAACGGACTACCAAAAATGATGGTGTTTTTTTTCCCAAACTAAGCTCTTTTGAAGCTTTTTCTTGAAAGCAAAAAATTAAAATTTCTCACTTTTTTTCACAAAAAAGTTAAATTCAAAAAGATTCAAACAAGGTATAGCGTGAAGTGCATGTCAATATCGGAAATATCCTTCCCCAAACAAAAATGAAACTTAGTCCCTCAAAGTTTTAAAAAAATAAGGGACAAAAAGGAATCTTTAACAAAAATTCTATGGTCTTGCCAAAAGAATAGATGTTAGTTCGATAAAGAACACAAAAAGAAAAAGGATAAGGAAGATTTTCCGTATTTATGAAGAGAAGATGGAGACCATACGAGGAAATTTGGGAATTGCTTTGTCCTTCCACAATATTGAACCATGAAGCTTCCAAAATCCAGAAAACCTAGACAAAAATCACAAACAACCAACAAGAGACGAAAAAGAACAAGCTTCCTCTTTTTTTTTACATTGTTAGCGTCAAAAACATTTCTAAACGGCTTAGTTATTGTAACCGAGTACAAGCAATACCAGCCCCCGATTATTTGTCCTTGGGGACGCAAAGAAAATAGAAAAGAAATAAAAGAAAAAAAAAGGATAAGCATGGGGTGCCTCCCACTAAGCGCATGTTTATTATAGAGTCCCCCTTCTGCTTGACTCTTTCCCCAAAAGGATCATTATGGAGGGTAATAGCAATGGTGAAGAAATTCCAAAAGGTGGAAACCTCCCCAAACTAAGGATGAAAGATATACCGTAGCATTTTTGTTCTCGGGTTCAAAAAACTTTTTAGAAAATATTTTCAAGAGAGAAAATAATGAACCCGGAAAATGCCTTTTGGTAACAATAAAGTCCATTAAGGTGGTGGGGTGGGTCCAAAAATCTAGAGGACCAAAGAGTCTATAGATGGTTGGCAAACTCTTTAAACTCCTGTTATCATAAGCATCCTTGTCAAAAATACCCGGATTAAAAAAAATAAAAATTATTAAAAAAAAATAATAAAAAATCTCACTCCCGTGGAGTAAGATACGGTAAAACCTCAGGATAGGTGACAATGGTAAAAATGATCGAATAGAAATGTGGAAGTTATCATCCTCTCATCTAAAACAACATTTATTCACCTATACCCGGAAGAAAGATCGCTTGTGTTAATTTCGTAAAAACCATTAACTTCAGCCATTCACGTGCTCATCATCAAAAGAAAATGACTCATACTCCGGGAAAAAATCATCGAGTCATTAAAGAGTCATCTTTAACATTTTGAGAAAAATCAATCTCACTTCCCCTTTGGTCATCATTAAGCTCATTAAAATTATCAATCACGGGAGCATCGGGCTCAAAATGTAAGCAAATCTCAACATCCGGTGGTTCCGGAGGAGGACGAGGAAATGACGGATCATCAAAATAAAATGATTCAAACTCGGGAAGCTCCAAAAGAGGGTCATTTGAATTATCAGAAATAACAATGCTAATCAACCCTCCCTGATCGGGCTCAATCTCAAAAAGAAACGAATCATACTCGGGAAGAGAGTAATTAGCATGAGTAGTGGTACTGCCACTTCTCGTCTCTTCCGTATGATCGCTAAAAGACTCGAATTCGGGTAAAGAATTATCCAAATGAGAAAGAGAAGTATCGGACTCCTCTAAGAACGAATCACTATCCGCGACGGGGATAGGAAATGGAGAAGGAGACTCGAGCACACGATCCGGAGTAGGGTTAACTTTCAAAGATTCGATATTAGAAATAAGACGATGGACGTTTAATAATTTCTCACGAAGAATAACGTCTTGGATTTGAAAAATATCTTCTAAATCAAACTCTTTCTCTTCTTGATCGACATCATTAACCTTCTCTAAGCTAACGAGCTCTGAATAGGAAGGTGATGCATCAACGTACTCGATGTTCTCAAAAGAATCGTCATCACTCGAAGTATCATCATTTGGATCAAAATCGGCTTCAACAATTCCCGGTGGAATTGGAGCAATATGAGCAAGTTCACCGGCGAACTCCTCGAGAATAGGGTCGATCTTAGAAGAATAAACAATCGAAGTATCACGGTTAATCAAAGATTCCACAAGATATGATTCAACATTAACACGATTATTATCACAAGTAGGCACATCACTCGTATCGTCAGAAATACCCTCAAACTCACTTGGGATTTGGACAAGGTCCTCAATACTAGAAGTAGTGTCAAGATGCTCGTCCCCCATACTTAGAGAGTTATCGGGCTCCTCGATCAGTAAATCGGGTGTGATTGCTTTAGAATATCGAGCAATAATATCTCCTAAAGGAATATAATCATCCTCGTTGTCAAAAGTAATAGAAAGCATGCGACGACGGGCAGCAGAATACTATTCTTCATTGTAAGCTTGCTCCTTTTTTCGAACTTCGCTGCCCCATTCATTAAAATCTTGCTTAAGTTTTTGAATTCTAATCTCACAATCTCTCTCATATTCTTTATCAATCTTCTCGCCCCAAAAGGTATACAACTAAACTTCCTTAAGAAGGTGCACACGTCCTTCAAAAAGTTGTCTCTAGCTTCTTCATCATCAATCATAGAAGAATTCCAATATGGAATAGAACTTTGAGCTGCCGTCTCCTTCTTTTCTTGTTGACTTCCTTTAAGACTTTGCAAATCATCCATAAGTTTAAGAAGCAATTGTTGCATAACTCTAGGTTGATTCTGCTTTTCTTCCATAGTCTGCTTAATCTTAAGAAATCTCTCCTCAACTAGCATTAGAGCCATGCACTTTTCATTAGGAGGTATATGATCATACTCCTTTAAAAATTCTTATATAGCTTCCAATTAATGGTCTTCTTGAGCTTGCAAAATTTCTTCTCTACTCTCTCTTGAGGAGGATAAATAGACGGAAAACGTATCGGGGGTTATATTTGGTCAAAACTAAAAGAATTAGGATCATAGCAAGAATTTTTCTCATAATAATCTTCATTCATTTGTTGACATTGAAAAGTTTCATGAGGACCCCCGCAATTTTCACAACAATTGAATTGTTGAGAAGAACTTTGAGAATTTTGTGGAATAAATACAATAAGTTTTTGATGTAACACGCGGCTCTGTTCATAATACATGCGTGAACTGTGGTGGAACAACTCTGTAACCAAATGAGCATTATTTCCACATAACTCACACAAGTAAGTCTTAAACTGGAGTTCTGGAGGGTGGGTGAGAACACTTGGAGAATTATTGGAAGAATTAAGTTTGGAATCATTAATGAATGAATTCTCATCTTCATAATTGCATGTAGGATGAACACTTGCCAAAGTCTGTGGGAGCTCAGCAATGGTTTGATTGCATTGTTCTGAATTAGAGATAATCAGAACTTTTGGTGGGCAATTATAACCAATATGAGCACCGTTCCCACAAGACTTGCAAGTACATTGTTGACAAAAGATACCGTCTAACAATTTACCACACTTGTAACAACAATTGTGATTAATTTGTAGAGTACTTTGCGAAGAATTTACACCGGGGTCTTGATTGAAGACGAATGGCTCTTGAGGTGCACTAACAACGTTAGTGTTGTGATTGGATGACTTGGAGGTATTTAGAATTTTGTTTTCATCATGAATTGTATACCAAACTTCATTAAAACACTTTCGCACAAAAACACAATGTCGACAATATGAACCATCAACCGGGTTTCCACAAGTTGCACAATTCTGAGGAGGTTTAGGAACAAGAATTTTGTCTTCAAGACCTCCTTTTGAACAACCAAAAATTCGCAAGTGTACAAAAGCTCAGAAGTCATGCATTTCCTAATCGAGAAGAGAGGGTTTCAAACCGATGATCGAGTGACGCCATAAGAATTAAACAATTTAGAGGTTAGGAAAAGAATTAAATGGATAAGAAGAAAAAGAAGATTATTTTTGGATTTTAATCTAATTTTAACGGACAATGAGATAGACAACTTGAACCAAATAATCAAACTTACTTCACGGTAGCTCTTAAAAATTGCTTCTTAAGGTGAGCCGTATTTCGTAAGTGACACAAATGGCAAGTTTTTGAATCTTTTGTTCTATTTAGGAACTTTGCAAGTTCACCGGAACTTATTTATGATAATACCTCGATTGAGGATATTATATGTTGGTGTTCGTTTACCAACTTTGTGTATTTTATTTCTTTTAAAGGACAATTTTTTATATTTTTGATTTTTTTTATTATTTTTTTATTTTTATATATGATAACTATACTAAAAAGAAAGAAAAATATTTTTTTAATTTTTATATTTTAAATTTTTTTTTTTTTGAAATATTTAATAAAAATGAAACTTTCGAGGACGAAAGGATCTTCAAACCAAAATCAACAAACGTAAACGACGGAATTTTTATCACAAATCCCCGGCAACGGCGCCAAAAATTTTATACAAGTAAAATATATAATATATATAATACTATGGAAAATTATCAATTTACCCTTGAGGACAAAAGTGAAAAGGAAACTCTTTAAAATATATATAATATAATATAATACGTATCTTAACCGGGAAGTATGATTTCCGCCGTAACGTTCCCCTACGACTTTTGAAATTTATAGACCCACCAACGTTTGATGCTTGGACAATGATGTGAATGGTAATACAAAGTTTGATTTGGGAATTTTCTACTTCTACAAAATAAAATAAGCAAAATGAATAACAATTAAGAATGAAAACAAACACAACGGAAATCAAATTTTTAACAAAAAAACGCAAAACTGGAACCTTAAACGGAAGCTACAAACCCTAAATTTATAAAATTAAACCTAAATTGAGTTTTTCTTTTTAAATGGACTTAAATTGACTAAAAATTAAGTTTAAAGAAAACTAGAACAAAAATGGAATTAAAATGAACGTTAAAACACGAAAAACGAGAACGAGAACGAATCCCGTTCTTTAGAAAACAAAATTTTGCAATTTAGACCCTACGAAAGCAAAACTAATTTTCCTATGAACTTTAGGATAAAAGAAAATTTTCTAAAAAAGATTTTTATTTTTTTGATTATTTTTCTATTTTTTATGATTTTTTAAAGTTAAAGATGAAAATAAAAGATTAAAAATACTAAATGAACTCTAAAAATTCTAGAAAAATGACATAAAATACCTTAAACTATTTAAAACCTAGGAAAAATAAGCCAGAGATCACAGCTTATTAAATAAGCTGTGAAATAAGATGTGGCAGCTTATTAGGCTTATTGGCCATAATGACTATAAGAAATTAATAGTGCAAGGAATGGTTGGATGAGCTATTGAAGCAAACTGGTAAGACGTGTGTATTGTGTGGGTGAGGTCGTGGGTTCGAGTATGGACATACACCCCTTTTTTTTTTGAAAACTAAAAGTTAAAAGCTGTAAAGGACAAGTTTTTTAACATTTTTAATAAAAGAAGCTTGAGCTGAAAGTCAAAGATAAGCTCAAAAAGAGCTTATGAAGGTTGCTGCCTCAGAAAGTAAGGTTTTGAAGAACAAAAAGCTTATTTTCACTCAAATGCATGCACAACACTCAATTTAAGCTCAAACTTAAAAACAAAAGCTAATCCTAAAAGCTAATGATGACCTAGAAACAAATATGAAAAGCTACTTTAACTGAAATCATTAAAAGTTTATTGAAATTGAAGATAAAAACAGCAAACTCAGAAATAAAACTTAAAAACTCAAAAACTTAACAAGCTAAAAAGCACTATAAGCTATGACAAAACATGAGCTTTTGGAAACTTAACCTACCACTTATAAGCTATGAATCCAGATCATGAAAACAAGCATTATAAGCTAGAAATTCAAATTTAAGAAGCTAGACTAGTTACTACTATTTTTTTGGCTTTTTGAGTTTTTATGAACTTTTTAAAAGCAAATGCACCTAAATATATTAAGCAAGAAAATTAGAAACAAGACATGATCAACTTTAACTTAAATAAACTATAACTCTTGTATTTTAGAACCTAACTCCCTATAATCATCAACTTAAATGGAAGCCTAAAAAGGACACCATTAGTAACTTATAGTTACTACTGTCTGAAGCAAATGACTTAAAGCGCTAACCTAATTGCATGTTACCTTTAAGGTAATACCTACACTGAACCTCACTACTATTGAGTGTGCTTGAAGAAACTATAAACACAAATCAAGCCTAGGAGGCTTGAATCAAAATTTTAACAATCTAAGAGAAAGGGAAAAGGTCCCCTGGTGCTGAGACAACCAAAATGAACTTAAACTTTACAATTTTTGAAACTAACTTGAGAAAACCACTAAACTACCATTTAACTAAAGTCAATAAGCTGGTTCAAAGACTTTTATCCAAAAACCTTTGACTATTAAAAGTCAAAGTACCTTAAACCAAACACCCCTTTAAGCAATGACAGATTTCATAAAACTTGAGCAATTTAATTCTGGTGATTACAACCTTGATACCAGATAAGAATTAGCTAATAACAAGCTTAATAAACATATTCCAACAACTAATTTAAGCCAGAATCAAAAAGCTATAAGCTAAGCTAACTATTTTTGGTTTTTTTTATGATATAACAAAACTAAAGTCTAAACTACATAATCTAAAGACAGATGATCAATAGAAGCACAAATAAGCATATAAGATGACATTAAGCATAAGAAAGCTAGATAATAAACAGATTAAGCAATCAATAAGCAAAATTACACTAAGAAGATTAAAGTCAGAAAAATAAATGAAAGACTTACAAATGCCTTAGCATAACAAAGGCACAAAGGCTCATAGAGCTTATCTACTAGCTCTAGCTTATCCTTATAGATAAGCTAGTAAAAGTCCATAGAAGCTCTTCCATTATTAGCTTTTCTTCCAAAAGCTCACAATCCAAATAAGCAAAGGTATTTAAGTTTAACTGATTTAAATGCTTTAGTATGATTAAGGCTTGATTAAACAAACTCAATCTCAAGCTTATAGACTTGAGAGAGCTAAAATAAGCTTATGACAAGCTTATGAAACAGTAGAGTATGTATATGAGGAAATGAGAACTTATAAATGAAAACAAGATTATGTAAACTAAATGAGACTTTTATTAATGATCCAAAACAGATTACAAGAGATTAAAAAGTGAAATTACATTTTAACTAAAAAACCTAACAAGCTAATTTTACTTAAAGAAAAATACAGGAAAAAGAAGATAGTATGTGTGTGAGGAGTGTGAGTATTTATAGTGCATCTCTGAAGCTTCTAGTCCCTTTTGTCATTTAACACTCCTCTCTTTCTTGGCCTTTGATTAGCTCCCAATCATTAGATTCCTATTTCCCACCGTTACATCACTTATGAGCTCACACGGATTGCCAGCGTGGCAATCCGTGATTGAGACATTTTTGCTTCCATTGTGAGTGTGTTGAGAGTAAAATCCTATCTTCACTTGTGTTTTCCTTCTTCCAACGTGGCATTCCTTGTTGGGATTGGCCAATGGGTGCTTTTGATGATGTAATAACGCTGCCAGCTTGTACTTTGGTCCTTGAATTGACCATATTGTCCTTTAATTTACGTTTCCCCTTTGATATGACTGAATGGTAAAATGGTAGGGATGGATGAATAGTAAAACGGGTTTTCCCGCTTGTTTTTAACTGAGAGGGATAAGGGTGAGTTTGACCGGGGGTGTTTGTTGGTTTGACTTGGGCTAAGGAGGTTGGGCCGTGGGTATTTTAAGGGCTAGTAAAGGGTTTTCTCGGATATGATTTAAAAGTTAGGCCCATTTAATCATAAGGACCATTTGTGTGATTTAGGTAAGCTTGAGGGACTGGATTTGAACTTTTAAGATTTTGTCTTCTAGTGTTGACTTTGACTTGGTTGACTGAGAGTTGACCAAGGTTGACTTTTTGACTTTGGCTTCCGGCTCTTGCACGCTCTTCCGTTCCTCGTGTCCGTGTTTGCCCGTTTTTGACGGTTTTCTCGTGATTTTTGTCTTATCCATACATGCACACACAAAACACAAAAACACACATATCTTTGCCATTTTAATCATGTTTTTGGTATTTTAGGGTCATTTTTGGTATTAAATGGATGTGTGTTTTCACACATATCAAATACGTGTAGAAAAGCGGATGTGTGTTTTCTACTGCTGTATTGGTTTAGACTCAGAAGTAGAAAATCGTCCGCTTTTCTGCATTGTTACAGTCTATTTGCATTTTCGACTCAGAAAGTTACAATAGACCTTTAATAAAGCAGAAAACCACACAAACACACATTCAAAAATATACCAATGCAAAAACAAAACACACAAAACAAACACACGAAATATGCTAATCATCTAATATCTAAACTAAACTAAAACACTAATAAATAAGAATTAAACAACTTCACTCCCCGGCAACGGGGCTAAAAACTTGATGTGTCGTTGTGCGTAGGTATTTTATGTATCAAGTTTTACTATTTATTTTATTCCGATTATACCTAAAAACAACACTTTCACGGGCAGTGTACCCGGTCGGTGGTAGTGTCATCGTAAGTAGGGTGTCGATCACTAAGAGCGAGGGCGTTTCAGCCTGAGATACTGGCACGAGGTTTAGTTATCTATCAGTATTTTAGTTATCTAAGTTAAACCTAAAACTAATGCAAAAGGGGGGGTTTCAGCCTGAATTACTGCAACGCGGGTTTAGTTATCTAACCTAAGTTTTGAATGACAATAAAGCAATAAAACACACACAAAAGACAAACAAACATATAAAAAAGAAGAGTAGTGGTCGAAGAACTAAATGTAAAGTGAAAACGTACAACCATGAATAAATCCGATATCGTCTTTATACAAATGGGCCATATCAATCCTAGACGTAGGCGTACTTTCTTCCTAAGAACCTCAGAAACACCTAATTCCTGTCACAATTAGTCGCATCCACATAAAGCAAGCATTTGTTGATTATAATCTACCTTAGGAGATTAATAATGGTGCTCTTACTAAACCCTAGCTCATGGAGACTTTACCCACTTACTGCTTAACGGCTCTTTATATACTAATAGTCCACTTGTCCAGTCAACCATAAAAAAAAAAAAAAAAAGAATCGTGCTTGTGATTACCAAGGTCACCTTATGGCTAGACTAAGCTTACTAAACTAAAGGCAAGGATTGGTCAATATTTGTGACCTATGATTCTAGATATATAAATTGCAATATGGAGAGCTATCCCGGACTCTTAGCCTACGCCCAAACAACATCGAAGTTGCAGCATATTAAATATGTAGGACTAAACCCAGTTGAATGATAGGTCGCATACTTAGGAGAACTATCTGATATCTAGTTAAGCTACATGCGATATCCATAGATACAGATTGAACGCATATTAAAGCACATAAATGAGTATCATGCGAAAAACATAGTCAACAATCAACAATAAATTAAGAAATAGATATAAACAAACCAAACATTAGATATTCATAAACAGGGCTATTACTTAATGGTATCAGCCGATAGTCATTGTAAAAATACACACAATTTGATATTGAATTAATTAAAATAAAGAAACCTTAATCGAACGCGTATTCGGTTGCGAGAAGATTACAAGAGTTTTCCTATGATCTTGAGGCTCTTTTTGACCTTCTAGGCTCTTCTATTCGTCTCTTGGTTGACTTGGTGGTTTAGGGATTCACTTGTATACCTAAAACTGAGTTTAGGGTCTTCTATTTATAGCGTCTAGAAACTGGTCGATACACCGTATCGAGCATGAGGGATACTCCTATCGAGCGATGTAGGGTAACCCTGCTCTAAAAACGATGTGGGGGGGGATTCATTGGATCACTTAAATACGGCGTATGGGATTTCTTCTTGGTAGTAAGGACGCAACGTTAATACTACCTTCCATAATCTTTGTGTAATAATAAACCTTAAGGATACGGCATATAGAAGGATCCTGATACGGCGTATAGCTCTTCAATCTTTCGGGTTATCCGTGAAGTGATAGGACACGATACACGTACGTCTTGTTGGGAATACGCGTTGTTGAGGTAAAATCAGTTGGTTCTTCTTCATTGACCAAAGTATTATATACGGCGTATCATTGATGTGGATACAGCGTATTCTTCAAAGGCGGGAAATGGTATTTTAATTCGTCAAAGTCTTGGATACGTCGTACATGTCTAGAATAATACGGCGTATTTGCTGTCAGATCAGTAGACTTTCTCGAACTCTTCGTTTATGCTCCAAAATGCGTGCCTTTTAGCTTAACTTCACAAAGTACTCTATAATTACTACAATTCTCAAATACAAACGATTAAGTAACAATTCTTTGCAATAATTATACAAAATGGGTAATATACGTGGGATAAATGATGCTATAAAATAGACGTTATTTGATGTCATCAAGTACTTTTAGAGAAACCTTTGGATATCAGGAATGTCGAGAGTTCATCATACCAGGATTTTGGAGCTTGCTTCAATCCATAAAGTGCTTTCTTAAGGCAGTAGACTTTTTCTGGATAATCTGGATCAACGAAACCATCTGGATGTTTTACATATACTTCTTCCTTCATTGGACCGTTAAGAAAGCCATTTTCATGTCCATCTGGTAGATAGTAAATGATTTGTATGCATCGTAGGCAACAAAAATCTGAACAGCTTCCAATCGAGCAAATGGTGTAAAAGATTCTTCAAAATCTATTTCCTATTCCTAACGATATCTCTTAGCTATAAGTTGTGTGTTATTGCGAATAATAGTATTGTCTTCATTTTTCTTATTTTTCTATAACCACTTTAGATTAATCAGTGTTTTTCCAAAAGGTTTGTCAACAAGTTTCCAGACCTTGAGTCTGTCGAATTGATGAAGCTCCTTCTGCATTGCTTCAATCCATGCGTGATCAGCTATTGCTTCCTTAATGTTCTCATGGTGAGAGCGAACACGCACATTTTAGGATCTGTAGCAAGTTGTTGTCTTGTTTGCACAGACTTTGATGGGTTTACACAAACTTGTTCTAGCGGATGGCTTTTAGTACAATGATAATCGAAACGATGTCTTTCGTAGAATGTATGCATGTTTGAAGTATCAATGTTGCGTGAGGAAGACTTAGCAGCTTTTGTTCCCGGTGGATCAAAAGGATTGATAAATTCGTATGCTTCAAATGGTGCATTTTTTGCTTGATCAATGTTAATTTCCTCAACATTGACATCTGTTGGTGGAATAATCGATTTTGGTATAGGTTGAACATTCATTGGTTGTGTATCTTGTTATTGAGGATTATCAGAGAGAGCGAAAGACTTAGATACACTTTTATTTCCTTCATTGAAATATTCTTCATACATAGGACTAAATAGCAATTCTAGCTCTTGTAGTGATGTATCTGTCTTGTCTATTGTAGGACCATCATTTGGAACCAGCTTTGAACTTGAATGTTCGTTTTTGTGGTCTTGAATTCCGAGTTCTGTACTGTTATGAACAAAAGTCTTTTGTAAATGAGGTACGGGGCCAGAGTTGTTATAGTCTGATGCCATTTGACGTTGAGGTGCGAGACATGAACTGTTATGTTCAAGTGCCATTTCCTTGATTTCATCGAAGTTGATGTGAATGGATTAAATAATTAATCTAGTTCTCTTGTTGTAGACTCTATATCCCTTTAATTTTGTTGCATACCCGATAAAAATACACAGATCTCCATTCTCTTTCATCTTGTCAAGATTTTCACCATGTCTGACTAGGTAACAAGTACAACAAAAAATGTGAAGATATTTGAGAGTAGGTTTCCTTTCATTAATGATATAGTATGGTGTCTTTTTGTGTCTTGGGATGATAAGAGATCTATTCTGGGTGTAACAAACGTTAGCGATTTTTGCTCAACCCAAAAGAAGAGTAAACATTAAAGCCGAAAGCATTGTTTCTTGCAGCCTCAACCAGAGTACATTATCATCTTTACAACTGCGCCATTCTGTTAGAGGTGTTCAAGAAAATATCATTGGTGACAAATTCCATCTTCTTAAAAGTAGGTTTTGGAGTTTCTTGTTAAGAACTTTGTTTCCTGTGTCAGTTTCGTACATTAATACACATGAGTTAGAAGGCCAGCGTGAATCATCTTAGAAAAGTCGATAAGAACTACAGGTGTCCTGTCCTGTAGAACCTCAGAAAATGATCCATGTATATCTTGAATAGATCATCAAACAAATTACCAAAAATTATATCTTACCTTGATGCTTTCAACCCGCATCGGACTACGTAAGTCCATATGAAGCAGATGTAACCTTCGTTTTGAACTTGTAACAGTTTTTGTCTTGAAGTTGCTTTTTTTGCTTTACCCATTTCGCAAGATGAATACAGTTGATACTTTACATACTTCAACTTTGGTAAGCCGTTCATAATGTCATTCTTAGAAAGCAAGTTAATGGTGTCGAAGTTAAGATGAGAAAGACGGCAATGCCGTAACCATGCTTGAATTGGTGAAGCCTTTTCCATGAAGCATATTGAAGTTGGTGAAGATGATTCCTGAAGAGCTATTGTGTAGAGATCAGATCCTCGAGTACCCATAAGTAGGTCATTTCCCTGAATATCTCTAACAAAGCATGTAGATTTTCTTAATACAACTTCCAAATTCGCATCATAGAATTGACCAACGGAGAATAAATTGTGATTGAGACCTTTGATGTAATAAATCCTTTTTATCGTGACATTCCCTTGAAGCATATCTCCGTAACCAAGAATCGGTGCAAATTGATCATTCCCGAACCGCACCGTACCCAGATATTTTTCAACAAAATTACACAACAACTTGTGGTTTCCCGTCATGTGCTTTGTGCATCCAAAGTCTACGATGAATAGGATGATTTGTACGATCTGCAAAACATTTAGAAGATGATGAAGAGTTGGATAAATTGGATCCCATTTTGTTGAATGGTTCCGAGTTAGTAGTAAACCTAGATTTAACATCTAAAGGTAAGATATCACTCGCTAAGGCATTGTCATTTTTAACCTTGGGTTTCCATATATATCCTGATGGACATTGTTTCTCTATCTACCAAGTACATGCCTTACTAGTTTTCTCATATAGCATCCTAAAGTAACTACTGGATTTTTGGATAGTGGTTTTTGAAGCAATTGTTTTCTTATGTGGTATTGCAACAGATTGGTTCACATTTTTTGTGGGTTTTCTAGTAATATTGGGCACTACCTTAGGCTTCTTAGTTCTAGCATTCATGTCATTGATATAGTTAAAAACACAAGCATCATGATTCGAATTAAACACACATTTGACACAAGTTACACAAACATCTTTAGCATTCGAAGTTCTAGACTTTAAATCGTCATTACACATAGTTATAGACTTTATCTTATTTCAAAAATAGAAATCATATGGTGGTCTTCTACTTTCGTCTTTTTAAGCGTCACTTGACTATTGTTTGGCACAACCTTTTCTTGCATTTTAGTGCTCCTAAGTTGTGGTCTGCTAACACTAATTATATGAGTTACTTTTGTAGAGGTAGACACACGATGATTAGAATTCCTAAAAGTCTGAGGCAACTGAGGTTACTAGTTTTGTATAACCTTAGTGTCTATACGATACATTCCAATTTTAATATGCATTCGATTTTTGCACTTGTAAATTCTGCTATCTCGCTGAGGCAAAATTCGTGAGTGACGTTTTTATATAAGTCTTTTTCTCATTAGTCTTGGGAGTAAACCGTGATTTCTGAAAAAATTATCATTCGAGAGAATTTGAAAACGGAGACGGTTTTCCCTTGTCAATTTTATAGAATCAAAAAAAATCTTTGTAAGTCTGTTTCTAATGCTCATTTTGCTTGTGTAAATTTTCATTTTATTGAAATAATTTTGCCACATTGTGTTCCAATCCGATGTTTATGGTTTCAATAGCATCGATGTCTTTCAAAACATGACCATGTTGACCCGATTTTAAAGCTTGATTTTGGTATTTAAGTTCAAGGGCAACACAATGTGTTTCAATCTTTGAAAAATCCTTTTGAAATTGGGCAGCAGTCTTGTATTTGAGAAACTCGTTTTGTTTAGAAAGTTTAGTAGGCTTGTATTTGAGAAACTCGTTTTGTTTAGAGAGCTCAAACTCAAGATGTTCACGCTCTTTGATTCTATTAAGATATTTGCATGCCATGTCATAATAATTATCAAAATCAAGCATAGACATCCACGTAACATACAAAATATCTTTTGTAAGACATGCTTGCAGGAGAAAATCATTGACTTTTGAAGACACATTTTCATTTTCAATTTGAGATCATCAAAGTCCTTTTTAAGATCGTCGACCTCCTTTTCAAGAGATTGAAAATATTTCAAATCTTCAAACATTTCCTTTTTAAGATATGATTCAAAAAGTGATTCATTTGCACAATATCTTATGCGAGAGGAATTAACATTTCTTTAACAAACACTTTGACATCATGAGTAATTGGATTCTTCCATTCGTTTTGAATACAATTTTTCCAATTTAATTCAACAACAGATCTGATATTTTCAATGTTAATCTGAAGATTATTAAATACTCGCTTACTTTTGCTCAATGAAGCTTTAGTAGGCAAATATTCAATTCGTTTTACCAAATGAGTTGTTTTTTAAAAGATGTTTTAAAAAGATTCTTTTTCACATCATTTGGAAAATATAACTGCTCACGAGATTTGTGTTGTTGAGGCACAAAAATATTATAAAGGTTATTTAGTTTTGTGTAGTTGTATGGTTTTACTTAATCACCTAATTTTGATCGACTCTCTTCTGCAAGATGAATTGTCTCTTCACTTTCAGGAGCAAATATATTCGCAAGATCATTCTTATCATATTGCACATTATTCAAACACGGTTTTCCCATTGAGCTTTCTTGCGGTACTCAGGATTTGCAAAACTTATCGAGCATTTACCATTGTAATACAAACTTGGTTTGGGAGTTAGCAAAAAAACAGTTTATGTCGACTGACTTCTTTTATAAACAATAGTAATTAAAACCTTTACTTGATTTTCCAATGCAAATTTTTTATCTATGTCTTTATCTTTTCGTTCTTTGAAATCCTTTTTCAATTGCTCTTTTTCTTTCAGAATTTGAGAAACCTTACTTTCATGTGATGAGATCTGGTTTACAAGCTTGGAATTTTCTTCTTTAACACAAAAAGTTTCATATGATTGAGTTTTGAAGATTCGTTGTGTAGTCGTTTAGTTTCTGCCAGTAAACCAAGAGTTTTTGCACATTCAAGTTAGGCTTTCTCTTTGTCGTTGTAATTTTTTTGGAAAATTTTGTACTTCTCAAGCTCACATTTGCAATAAAAAAAAGATCTTGTTTTCTTTTTCTTAAGCTCTTGAGTGAGAGACTTGTTTGCTTTCTTTAATTGCTTTTGTTTGTTTTTGTTTTCATCAACATCGAGTTTTAAATTGGCAATTAAAGAAGAAAGAAAAACACGTTCATCCTCAGGTTCATTTACCTTTGAATCAGCCTTTCCTTCATTATCACACATATCTGATGAATCAGGAATGACATTTCTATCAGTCTTTTCCACCATATATGTATTATTAATGGATTCAGGTTGTTTAGAATGTTGTTTTTCATTGGCAAACACATTATAGTAATCGTCTGTATGTACCTTTTCTAATGGTTCAGCATCATAGGTAGGTCCTGAATTGTCATCAACAACATGTAAGACCTCCTGAATCTTTGCCATGTACATGTAATGTGCTTCCAGTGCTTCCAGTTTTTGTTCATTCGGCTCTTCATCATTATCTTGAAGCCATTCATTCCGCTCTGCACTTAGGGAAATACCTTTTGATTCTTACTTGCATAACATCATCTTCTCCTTGTGATACTCAAAATCTTTGCCCTTTTGGTTTTTTGCACTCCTTAGCAAAATGTCCAAACCCCTTGCAATTGAAACATTGTATCCTAGACTGTTGAACTACCTGATTTCCTACAGTTTCCCTATTCCCAGCAACTGTTACTGTCCTTTGATTCCCAAAATGCCCAGTCTGTCTATCATTCCCAGTTCTTGAAGAAGTGTCTACATTCTTGTTCCTGGTGTTTGATGAAGTTATAAGGTTATTGTTGGTAGGTCTGTAGATATTCTTGAAGTGTTTTGAAGTGAGTGCCAAACTTTTCTGCATTTTCTTATCTCTCTGAGTTTGTTCTTCATCAATGTCTTCTTCAGATGCTGATTCAGATTGAGGTGAAGGTGGTTTGACAATCTCTTTGCCTTTGTTCCTTGTTGTGGCATGAGTTCTGGTTGATGGTGTCTGTCTTGATGAGTGTGTATGGATTTTGTAAGGTTTTGGTGATTGAGTATAGTCACCTGGATAATGTTGAGTAGCAGCAACAAGTGCGAGTAGATTAACATTTCTGGCTATTCTTTCATCACGGATTTCATTAACTTTATTTTGATGTTGCTTTAGAATGTCAAAGAGTTTGTGAAATGAGACAGTACCCAAGTCTTGGTGTTGCTTGACAAATCTAGTTGAAGTTGTTGTAGAAACTGAACATTTACCTGCATGGTGTCAAACTTCAACTTGTTCCTTACCATTTCATTCATCATTCTGTAAAACCTTGTGTAATATGACTCAATTGATTCCTTGTCCCTTAAAGTGAACTTACTAAATTCCCAAAACAGCTTGGCCTTGACATCTTGTTTGTTGATGGACTCTCCTTGTTGCAAGCGTTTAATAGCTAGCCACATTTCCCTAGCATCAGGAAAAGCATCCACTATTGAGTATATATCATTACCAATTTCATTTAGTGTCATATGAATTGCTTCAGCTTCAGCATCAATTAACATTCTGTTCTCTAGAGTGGTGTTGATATATGTTTTTTTTCCCTGGATTATCACCTTCTGCTAGAACTTCTAGAGTGATAAGTTGAGTTAGGATGTAAGGACCCTTTTCAATGCATTGCCTAAGTTGATCTTTGTTGGGCTTTGTATCAACGTATCTCATAAACTGTGAACTTCATTGAGCATAGTTATCCGATGCAAGCATCAGTGGACGTTCCTTTGAACCAGTTGCCATAATGTCATTATGCATTTAACTATTGTTTGATGAAATAGACATGATGAATGATTGAAGTGATGTTTTTGTGAAATGAAAGTAGTGATGGATCTTAAGTCAAATAGTTAGATGTAGTTGTTGTTGTGGTGTGTTGTTGCTTGAAATCATGATAAAGTTACAAACTTTGGAAGTTATTTGTCATTTAAAGTGAAAAAGTTGTAAGCTTTATTGTTTGTTTGAGTGATTTTGAGTGAAAAAGACTAACGGTGAAATACTTTGTCGTTAAAGATCGAGTCTCGAAATGTATAAACACTCGTTAAGTCGTGTACAAACCAAGGACTAACGATGTAATAGGTTTTACGTTAGGGATTAACAAGGAAAACTAACAATCGTTATAAGAAAGAACAAGGACTAACAATGAGGAATGTTACACGTGGAGGGTAGAAAGTGAAAAGATAGGCTAGGGCTTGTAACTTTGCATGGAAAAAGAATCCCTAATTTCTCGACTCATTTACTTGGTATTTACTGAGTTAGAACTCACCAAACAAGCTCATTTCTCGTTCGTTGGATCCTTTAAACATCCCTTCGCAGGAGTGTTCTTTACTGGAGTGTCCTTCGCTAGAGTGTCCTCGCTGGAGTGAAACTCAAGGCTCCTTGAAAACAAACGTTTCCAGGTTCGCTGGCATTAAACTTAACCAAGGTTAGCTTGGTTTTGATCTCTCGCTGGACACGGCCGAAGCTTAGACTCGCTGGAGTGAAACGTTATCAATCTCGCTCAATTCAAGCAGGTTCGCTGCCTTCAAACTTTTTCCAGGTTCGCTGGAAGTAAGTTCGACCAAGGATTGCTTGGTTTAAGACTTGAGTAGGATCACTACTCGTGTGTTACACTTGAATAAAAAAGATTTAAACAAGGATCACTTGTTTGTGTATTGTACATGCTTCGCTCGTCAAACACCTTTTGTGGTTCGCACAAATAAAAAACACACTCACACGATTACAAAACAACTTTTGTAGCTAAAAAACAACTAAAACACACGTTTTTATGTTATAAAAGCACAAACTTTAGTAAAAGTATTCATTGAAAGATCAAAAAGTAAGTATTTTTATGTGTTCCAAAATGTGACGTAAGGTTTTAGAAGAAGAAAGCCACGAAAATAAGCTTTGAATAAGCTATAACACAACCATGAACATCTTAATCTACCCGAGACGATTGATACCACTTGTAAGACCTATTTTATTTCATTTCACACTTACATGAACAAACTTGGTAGAAATATTAGAGAATGAAAGTATAAGAAAGCTAGAGAGATAAAGGAGAGAGTGAGAGGTTTATTTTCTTAACAAATGAATTGAAAACAAAACAAAACAACCAACCACCTCTCATGGAATGAGTGGTATTTATAAGAAATGAACTCTAGGAGGGACGCCTAGTTCCCTTGAGGTTGGGTCGGGCTCGGTTTTGGTTGGGCTTTTGGCCCGAAACGTATATAAGGTTAAATTAAACCTCGAGCCCGTAATCCCGACTAGCCTATTACATTAAATACAAAGTTCCTAAAACGTAAAAATCCGTTACATTTAATAATGAATTTTATTTCCTTTGTTTGACTTAATATTTTAAGGCTAACAGCAAAAAAACACTACCCCAACGAGCTTAGAATCATATCTTCAAGTAAGCCTTGTTCACATCAACCCATTGCCTCAAAAATTTGTACTAACGAAGATATGCAAGTTTCAAATGTTTGGTTAACAATCACGTTGAAATACATAATTTGTTTGCTTTAACAAACACTTTGACATCCAAATTGTTTGTTTGTAAGTGACTAGAAGTAACATAATCAAATTCAAAATTGAATAAATTTTGTCTCTTAATGTCGTCATTCAATCTGGCTATGTTTTATGTTGTCGCAATACCGTCGTATTAGTTTTTATGTTGTCATCTTATTGGAGCTTTTGTTTTGTTTGCTAATTAATTACTCCGTAATAACTAAACTATGTTATTGTTCGTCTATATTATTCATAAATTCAAAGTTAGATTGAAGGTTACATATTTTACACGGAGATAGGTAGCTGATGAGCCGATAACCTAAAAGGGGTGTAACGTGATGTCCATTAACAACGACTTCAGATCAAAGTATGAATAAAATATGCCATAATAAGTTGGCTCTCAGAAAGATTAAAAACTATAGCTGAAGTGGTTAGACATTCGCGGATCTAGAGGGTTTTAGGAGGTTTACGAAACTCGATAAATATTCGCTGTATACTGTAAATTTTCAATAATGATATCAATCAAGGTTTTCAAGATCGGGATTTTGCCCAGGATCATTTTCGCCTTTGCAAGATCGAGATCGCAAGGTCGAATGATCCTACTATAATGTCATTTTCTTAACAATCTTTGTAATATTATACAAATCTACAAATTATTATATATTATAAACACAAAATTATATGAATGTTTAATAGGAATGTTGTCGTAAATTAAAATTATGATATTTATAAGAAGATTAACTTGTTGTTTTTTCATATTTGTGAAACACAACCCATAATTTGTAGTTTTTTAGTTCGTGGTTTGAGAAAAGTAAGATCGAATCGGAGTAGATCTTAAGATCCTATGGTCAAGATCAGGATCCTATAAAATCTTAAGCATGCAAAGATCCTACGTAGGATCCGGATCGTTTTTGCTTTGCAGTATCGTAAAATCGTAAGATCTTAAGATCAGGATCGAAATCTTAACAACCATGATATCAATATCTCTTAAATAAATATGACTTTGGAATTTTGTGTTACATAAATACATGTTTTATTTTTTTATACTTACAAATAAAATTACGCACCTACTTTTTCAAAATTATCAGTCCGCCCTGTAGACAATATATGGCAAAATACCTTCGGTTTTGTTTAAATTCCGAGTGTGTGTGTGTTTGTGTTTCTGTTTGTGTTATAAACTGTGTCAAGTAAATAATGAAAAGAAAAAGACCTTATTGCCCTCCAATTTTAATAATAAAATAATCAAAAAAGAGGTTAACGAAGATATTTAACGACACAGTTAAAATTGGACCAAAACTGAAATGGGTTTCCGGGTTTTGTTGTGGATCCGCAAGTTTTTTGAAAAGTGGACCAAAAGTGTTAAACCCGGACAACCATGTGGACCAAAAATGTAGTTTACTCTTTATGTTATATAATACATGACAAAAATTGTATCAATGAAAGACAAAAGTTCAATAAAGATCCATTTTTAATCATAGATTCCAAGACTCCATTTCAACCATCCATTTTTTTATCAATTTAAATAAAACTCACTTTTCACATTTTTTTAAAAATTAAATATCTCATAAACCGTTAATCATTACGTAAAATGAAACATACCATTGCAACGAGAATTAAATCATCTTTCTAACGAATGGCACTTTGATATACTTTCGACGATTTTTTTTAATTTTATTTTTTAGTCACGTCTAGAAAGATCACATGTGATTTGTATTTTACAAAATCACATGTGATTTTGTGAAGTCACGTGTGATTTTGTGAAGTCACATGTGATTTTGTGAAGTCACATGTGATTTTGTGAAATCACATGTGATTTTGTAATACAAATCACATGTTATTTTTTTCAGACGTGACAAAAAAATCAAAAAAAAAGTTTGTCGAAAGTATATCAAAGTGCCCCTCGTTAGAAAGATGATTTAATTCTCGTCGCGGTGGTGTGTTTTTTGTCGTTTAACGATTTATCATTTGCAAGATATTTTAATTTTAAAAAAGAAGTGGAAAGTGGTTTTTTTTAATTTAATAAAAAATGGGTGGCTATGATTGGTCAATTGGATCTTTGATAAATATTGGATCTTCATTGATCTCAACTCATCAATGAAAATATACTTGAAACCCAATTCATTTATATACTTTGTATCAAGTATTATATAACACACAAAAATATAATTAAAGTAAAAATTGAACCAGTTTGATTCTGAAAAATTAAACTGGACATTTATTTTTGGACGAAGGTAGTAATTAGGAGTCTACACTACACCAGAAATCGTCTTGTAGTCGCTAGAGGCTCCGTATGTGGTCGCTAAAAGCTCTACTGACAACATAAGTCGCAATGAATGCAGTCGGCTTAACTGCCGTCGCTAGAGGTTGTAGCGACAACATTTGGTGTAGTGCTACCTGTGTAAATTGTGGAACTTATATTTATTATATATAAGAAACCTTTTAAATAAATTTTCTTTTAAAAGTTTAACAAATGTCATAATTCCAAAATCATAGTAAAAATATATTAAATTCAATTTCTTGTTAATATTATGTTAAAGATGATTCAATTAACAGGGAAGGAAGGGTTGTCAGCGGAGGAAACATTGAAGGTAGGAAGTTACAATGCATTGCTTTCGAATACACTTCCAAATGAATACAAGTATTACAACGCAGAAGAAGAAACGTTCGAATCTTCTCACGACGTTTTTCGATCTGCGTTTCCTCGTGGATTTGCATGGGAGGTGATAAGTGTTCATTCGGGTCCTCCAATGATATCATACAAGTTTCGACACTGGGGTTATTTTGAAGGACCCTTTAGTGATACTAATATTTTTTAATTTGATAAAAAGATTTTATTCATATCTTTTTAATTGGTAACAAGATATTATCAATATTTTTTAATTTGATAAAAAGATTTTATCAATATCTTTTTCCTTATTTGCATTACCCGGCCATGGAAGTACGTCTTCCGTCGGCTGTAAGTCGAATGCCATATTTGCATTACCCGGCCACGGAAGTACGTCTTTCGTCGGTCGTAAGTCGAATGCCATATTCGCATTACCCGGCCACAGAAGTACGTCTTCCGTCGACCGTAAGTCGAATGCCATATTCGGCCGTAAGTTGAAGATAGATATGGCGGTGTATGGTTGGAAAGTGCGAACGTCTCCGCGACGGTAAGAGTAGTCCTTTTAGTTTAGTAACCGCGGCTACGACCACGCTTACTAGACTGGGGGGACATGTTGGCATATAGTCTGGAATGGGCCAGACCCAATGGGCCGAACCCGATAAAAGGGTGGCCCACATCTTACGTAACCCTAATCCATACACTATATATACAAGGGTAGGATCATCCTACTGGGAGAGGTTATTCTCTACTACCTCTTTATATAACATGCTTATACTATTCTGACTTGACCGTCGGAGGGTGGATCCCGGGCTTCGGCCTCAGGTCTCCTTCTAACCGGTTCTTCTTTGTTGGCAGCACTATTCAAGGCCCGGGAAGACGACGAACGGCACCAGGAGAGTCGTCAGGACCGGCCCGACCAAATTATGCATCAACACCCCTACTGGCGAAATGGTTGATTTCTACGGAATGGGGCTCCTCACGGTACTTTTAAATTTTCTCTTTTGATTGAATGTACAATTTATTTTTTTAAGACTAAAACGCATTTGTTTGTGTGGTTGATTTTTAAAGGTTGATGAAGCATTGAAAGTAGAAGATTGTGAGATCTATTACGATCCAGCTGATCTTATATCCAAGCTGCTAAAGGGATCATTGATCTCTGAAGAGCAGAATGAAGACGTGGATGCTTCTTTGGTGAACATCGCTACTTGCCCACTCAAGAACCATGCATGATCTTTTAAGATCATGCTAAGGTTGTAAAGATTGGAACATATTTGTACTATGTACGTTAGCTTTGATCTCATATGATTTTCGTTATATTGTTGTTTGGATTATCTTAATAAGCAAATCACAATACTTTAACCGAGTTGGTAAGGCTGGATAGTATGGTGGTGAAAAACCCACCTGACACGTCAACGCCACATCAGCTTTCTCTCTCCAAATAAAACTCACCTTACAACTCACCTTTCAACCGTAAGGCTAGACGGTATGGTGATGGGTTTGGCAAAACTCACCTAGGTGACTTATCAAAGTCACGCGCTAGTACCATCCTGGTCAAAAACTCACCTAGGCGAGTCCTCACTAGCTCGGTGAGTTTGGAAGAGTTTTGAAGAGTGAGTGGTGACTTACTCACCTAGTGTGAGTTCCATTTTGTGGGGCCAACTCCTTTTTATTAAGTGTATTTTAATTGTTTGTGAGTGTGTGCGGGTATTTAGTGGGATATATTTTATATAAAATGGGTATTTTAATGAATTGTGAGTTTTAGTGGTAAGGTGAGTTCTTATAGCGGTTGAAAGGTGAGTTTTATTTGGAGAGAGAGAGCTGATGTGGCGCTGACGTGTCAGGTGGGGTTTTCACCACCATACCATCTAGCCTAATAAGAACTCACCTTAGGCTAGACGGTATGGTGGTGGGTTTGGCAAAACTCACCTAGGTGACTTATCAAAGTCACGCGCTAGTACCATCCCGGTTAAAAACTCACCTAGGTGAGTCCCCACTAGCTCGGTGAGTTTGGAAGAGTTTTGAAGAGTGAGTGGTGACTTACTCACCTAATGTGAGTTCTATTTTGTAGGGCCAACTCCTTTTTATCAAATGTATTTTAATTGTTTGTGAGTGTGTGCGGGGTATTTAGTGGGGCATATTTTATATAAAGTGTGTATTTTAATTAAATGTGAGTTTTAGTGGTAAGGTGAGTTCTTATTACGGTTGAAAGGTGAGTTGTAAGGTGAGTTTTATTTGGAGGGAGAAAGCTGATGTGGCGCAGACGTGTCAGGTGAGTTTTGCCTCACCACTCCATCCAGCCTTAAAACATAATTACATTCACAACTTTTTT